>JAJONQ010000285.1:0-69234 GCA_036250385.1 Solanum microdontum | reverse complement strand
TCAAGTTTTCAACTTTCTCAAGTGATTTTCGTGGAGTTCTTCCATAAGAGGTATGGTAGTTTTCATCATTAACTTAGTTTCTTTCAAGAAGCCAATATCAAAGATGATTCCAAGTTTCCAAAGTTTCCCAAAAACCCTAGTTTTCAATCTACGCATGGGTTTAATTCCAAACGTTTAAAAAGGAATTTAAGTGATGAATCATGGTTTAATTGATGTTTAAGGGTGAATTAGCATGATTTATCCTGTGAACCCATGTTTCCCCCAAAATCCTAAGTTGTGATTTGTGATTGGGAATTGATTGAATCATGAAAGTATGTTGAATTGTTTATGTTTACATTGAATTAGTTATTGAATCATGTTAATTCCCTTATCTATTGTAGTATCTTAGATTTTTGGGTTGTGATTGATGGATAGCCTCGGAAGGCAATTTCATGAAGAATCTATGTATGAACATGTTATGAAGTATATTTATTTGACCTCAACGAAGGTATTATGATCATGTTTAGAATGTGATTTTGTTATGATTGAAAAGTATATTCTCATAAACACTCATGAAAGATAATAATAGAATGTGAAGGGTTTCTGTAATGATGATAATATATCTTGAATTGGTAGGCTTAGGCATCATCTTCTTGAATGAATGAAAGTAATGTTGATTGTTACATCTTGAATTGGTAGGCTCTGGCATCCTCTTCTTGAATGAATGAAAGTAATGTGGATTAATGTATTTTGAATTGGTAGGCTTAGGCATCCTCTTCTTGTGTGATGAATGTATCTTGACTTAATGAACATGAATCGGTAGACCAATGTTGGTAGACCTTGCATGATGAGTTCTATGACCTATCCTAATGATGTATCTTGGATCGGTAGGCAAATGGCACCCTTCCATGCATATTAATAATGAACCTTGGGATCGGTAGGCTTATGGCACCCTTCCATAAATGATGTTAATGAACTTTGGGATCGGTAGGCTTATGGCACCCTTCCATAAATGTTAATAATAAACCTTGAATCAATAGACCTAATGTTGGTGGCCCTTTCATGTGTGAAATGATGAACCTTGTATCAGTAGACCCAATGTTGATGGCACCCTTCTTGAAAAGTCAATGAGCTATCTGTAATGTACCTTGAACCGGTAGACTTAATGGTGGTGGCCCTTTCTTGTGTAATGTACTTTGGGTCGGTAGGCCTAATATTGGTGGCCCTCTCAAGTACAATACTGTTAATGAAAATGAAATACTCTACTGGAATGGAGGCTAAGCACCGAGTGGATATGGTAAGATGGAAACTCTCCCAATGTTAGGCTAGGGTTCCAATGAACATCTTCATATCCCATAACTATGTGCCCACATAGGATATTAGCTAGTGGTTTCTACCTAAGCTAAAATGTTATCAGCCCTACCTTAGGCAGGTAGACCACCTCTTTACGGTGTCGGGCTATATGACACCGGATTCCATGATTTAGCTCTCATGGTATATGTCGGTTAATGCTTATTCCCATCATGTGAGATGTGCATTATGGTTTCTTGAGAAGTTCTATGAAGTGTGGGTGGTAGTATTGGATGCTATCCATGCATTGCACGAGTAGGCTTTGAGAAGGTCATAGTGAGTTCTCTAATATCTAAATGACTAATGAATGAAAGTGCTCTTAATAAAGCTAATGAAGAATGTTGACTTATATGCCTAATGTGATGTTGCATGCTATACTTGGATGGTATAATGAGTTACTTCCTTGTCATGACTTATGAAATGTTTATTTCTCTTATGTATGAGTATTGTGTAAAGATGGAAAGGACGAATGGTAAGTTCACTTTTGGTGGCCTTGATGTGGTACTTAGTGTGGATGGATGTATGGGACGCTATTCATACATTGCACATAGTATAGCTTGGGATTACTTGAGGCGAAAGTTTAATGTAGTTAAATGTTTTATATGGTAGATTATGTTCTAATGTGAAGAAATGATTTGTATGTTGGTTATGTTTGTATATTATGCCTCTTATACTTATGTTCATGAAGTTTGCTCAAATTGGAATAAATGCATGACTTTCAAATAAATTGTCTATTTTAAGCATGTTTTTGCATGGCTATCATACTTAGTACATCTAATGTTCTAACCCATATTTTTTCATTTTCTACCAAAGTGTAGGGTTTGGAGATTTGATGTCCTATACTTGGAAGATAGGTTTCTAAGGAGCTTGGAGTTGAAGACTTAGTGAGTCCTCATAGTTTCGAGGACCAACCCACCCCTTTCCTTTTATTTATTTTATTTTATGTTTTAGAGCTTTTGTATGGGTTGTGTCATAATGTTTTAAGTCTTATATTTCTAGATGGTTTGAGACAAAGTATAGAAAGACTTCCGCTTGCTTTTATGAAAATGATTTCGATTGTAAAGAAAAGTTTTAAATTCCGCTCTATTTTCCTATGTTCTTATGTTCATGAATGCTATGAGGCTACTTTTCAGAGTCTTGTATGCCGTGTCACTTCCGGGGTATATGCTCGGGTCGTGACACTTAGTTTTACATTGGAATTCTCTGTGGAGTAGATATTCCCTAGAACTCCTACTTGCGGGGTTATGAGTTATTGGGTTATGGTGAATATATCTGGTTTGAGGCCATTATCCCCAGTTTGAGGATGAAGTTCTACGGTTCTAGGTCATTATTTCCATCCTGAGATTGTTGCTCTATGGTTTGAGGTCATTAGTAATTTGGGATATTATCACTTTGGTTTTGAGGCTCGGTTGACTCTTATTGGACTTGGGACTGGATACTTTATCTTTATAGTCTTAGCTATTATGTGTACTAGTCAGGCTTATGGGGGTTCGCTTGGGTTTTTATTTAAACTTGCGTACGAATGTACCTTATGTGATTATAGGGGTCCAATAAGTTTTAGCTTAGCAGTACTTAGATTTACTTTCTATATTCTTTTGTGTTTTCCTTCTTTCCCACTTTGCCCTCTATGTGTTTGTAGATTCACTCTTATCTATTTGTTTTTATCTTTATTGCTTAGTCGACCTATGACGTCTATTATGTACCTTGCTTGGTAGTTATGCTACACTGTATCTTTTCATGATGTTGCTCCTAGTACCAGTTACTAGCGGTGATCATTTGAGCAATATTTTGCAACTTGTGGATATGGGAGACGAGGGTGAGCATTTGGCATCCTAGATCAGCATGTGTGTATGTGTATGTGTGTGTGTGTGTTAGCTTTTCTTTTGCCTTTGAGACGACTTGGTATGGTCCACTTTTGGGACCTGTTCTTTTTCATGTTAGACAACTCTTTACTTGTGACTTCTAGGTTTTGGGAGGGGATCTATTGTATATAATTTTTTTATTTTCTTTCTATTTCTATATTACCTTATTGTTAGTGTTATTTTCTCTTTAGTTCTACCCTTGTACTCACTACTTGTCGTTCTCGGTATAAGTCAGCATACCTACTAGTGGATTTCAGTAGATGTCATAATGAATCAGGAAGTCGATTTGTGTCAAGTTGGTATAAAAGCCCCAGGTTCACTGGTCTCACTTGTAGAGAGCTAATACCTAGTAGAGTCCTACAGATCAGTGTGGAGACATTTGTATCCTATCTTTTGGAGGCTACAAAGTGTATTTAGGAATCCTTCTCTTTTCATATCACTTTCATGTAGCGTGTGCATATTAGTTTCTTAGAATCTCACTCGTTTCACTCTTTTTGCAGGATGACTCATACGTTCCGTGCAACGGCTTGGGGTACGGGTTGACCTGCCTTACCTTGTAGGGGTGCAACACCACCCTCAGATAGATAGCGGGGTCCGTAGCCAGCAACAGACTCTCTAGTAGTTCAGGTTCTGGAGCAGCTTGTTGGTTGGGACTAGCTCACCCACCACCCAAACCGTCTATGATGCCAGATCTTTAGGTAGCCAATGTACAACTTCTAAATTTGTTGGGTGGCATGCAGTAGGCCCCAATACCAGTACGAGCACATGCTCCATCACAAGCACTACTACTAGTACTTGCCCTAGCCCACCACTAGTACCGACACCTACTCCAACAATAGATCAGCAAGATCAGACAGAGTAAGGTTACCACTATTTAGAGTCATGGAGGGACTAGTGCTACAAGCCGTGGTGGTCGTTCTTCTAGGGTTAGGTGATTTTCAGGTTGCTTTGAGTGTGGGGAGTTTGATCATTGGTCCAAATATTGTCCCTTCCGAATGCGGTTTTCTTCAACTCCACAGGTAGCCCTTTCAACACTACCAATTGCATCAGTAGCATCTCCGACTAGGGGTCGAGGTAAGGGTCAGGACCCCCATAGTAAAAAATAGGGTATCTAGGGTGCTCCCCAAGGATGTAGGTCAGGTGGTATGACTGATGACGTGGGCAGAGGTGGACAGGGCAAATTTTATGCAGCTCTACTGATGGCGGAGGTTGAGGCATCACGATGTGATCACATGTATGATTATTTTATGCCATTAGCCCACCTTGGCTTTATTTGACCCAGGTTCTACCTATTGTTATGTGTTTGTTTATTATGATTTTTGTATGGTTATGAGTTCAGAGCCTATAGCAGCTCCATTGGGTGTGTCGACCCCCGTGGGTGAGTTTTTATTCGTGGATCAGGTGTTTCGATCTTGCTTAGTTCCCATCAATGGTATGACACCTGGACTGACGTTATATTGTTAGACATACTTGAATTTGATGTGAATCTACACTTGGACTGGTTATCCCCTTATCATGTGATTTTAGATTGTGTATCTAAGACTGTTACCTTAGCCATGCCTGGTATTCTCCCAGTGGTGTGGCAGGGCTTCGTTACTAGCGCACTCGTTGGCGTTATCTCTTTCATTCAAGTTCGGAGGGTAGTGTCTAGCGGATGTATTTCCTACTAGCCTATGTGTATGATGTGAGTAGGGAGGTCCCTCATTTGGAGTCAATTCTAGTTGTCAGTGATTTTGTAGGTGTCTTTCTTAATGACCTACCTAGACTACCACCAGAGCGTGATATTAACTTTCCCATTGAGCTTGAGTCAAGTACTTGGCCTATTTTTATTCTTCTATATCGAATGGCTCCCGTAGAGCTCAAGGAGCTCAGTGTTTAGCTTTAGGACCTCCTGGGTAAAGGGTTCATCAGGCCTAGTTTTCCCATTAGGGCACTCCCGCCCTATTTGTGAAGAAAATGAATGGTTCGATGTGCATGTGTATTGATTATAGGCAGTTGAATAAGGTGACAATGAAAAACAGTGACCTCATGTCTAGGATTGATGATCTATTCGACTAGGTTCAGGGTGCCACCGTGTTTTTCAAGATATATCTTAGGTATGGGTACTATCAACTATGGAATAGGGGAGTGGGCATCCCTAAGATTATATTTAGGATTCGATATAGCCACTATGAGTTCCTAGTGATGTCTTTTAGGTTGACTAATTCCCCTACCACCTTTATGGATTTGATGACGCGGGTGTTTAGGCTATATCTTGATTTATTTTTCATTGGGTTCATAGATGAAATTCTGGTATACTCGGAGCATATGAGTAGTCATGACCAGCATTTGAGGATCATTGACTTTATGTAAGTTCTCAAAGTGCGAGTTTTGGCTTGATTATATAGCATTCTTGGGGCACATGGTGTCCAAGGATGGCATCATGGTAGATCTGGTAAAGATTGAAGCTATTCGAGATTGTTCTAGGACCACTTTAGTTACTAAGGTTCGAAGTTTCGTCGATTTGGCAGGCTACTACAGATTGTTTGTGGAAGGTTTATGCACCATAGCAGCATTTCTAACTAGGTTGAGTCACCCTGATGTGCCTTTTGAGTAGTTTGAGGAGTGTGAGTTCACTTTTTAGGAGCTCAAGAAGTTGCTGACTACTACTCCTATATTGACTCTTCCGGTTGATGGCGAGCACTTCACGGCCTATAGTGATATATCCAAAAAAAATTGGGTTGTGTTTTGATGCAACTACGTCAGGTCATTGCTTATAGATCGAGGTAGCTTAGGCTACATGAGTGCAACTACCCCACCAATGACTTGGAGTTGGCGGTGGTAGTTTTTGTGCTTAAGATCTTCAGGCATTAAATGTATGAAGTTCATTTTGAGATATACACTAATCACATGAGTCTTCGGTACATTATGAGCTAGAGGGATATTAATTCGAGGTAACGTCGCTTGATTGAGCTTCTGAAAGAATGTGACCTTTATATTCTCTACAATCTGGGCGAGGCAAATGTAGTAGTGGATGCCTTGAGTCAGAAGGTAATGAGTATGGGTAGTCCAGCCTTCTTATCTAATGTGGAGTGACTGTTAGCTTTGGAAATTCAGTTCTTTTCTAATCAGATGGTATGGTTGGATGTATTAGATTCTAGGCATGTTTTAGCTTATGTGGGGGTTCACTTCTCTCTACTTGGTCAGATTCGTAGACATCAGTTTGAGAATGAGGCCTTGGTTGCACTTTGAGACCAAAGGTTAGAAGGTGATGCTAGTTCGGTAACCTTAGATTCATATGGGGTTTTGAGGTTTGTAGGCAATATTTATGTCCCAAGAGTATGGGGTTTAATTTAGTTGATCCTTCATGAGACCTATGATTCTGGATACTCTATCCATCTGGGCACCGTCAAGATGTATCGTGATTTGAGGCAGCGTTCTTGTTGGAGCGGTATAAGGAGAGACATTGTTGATTATGTATCTTGAAGTCATAGCTGGTAGCAGGTTAAGGCCGAGCACTTAACTACAAGAAAATGCTAAGATTGTGACAAAATTTTTGAGACAGAGCAGTTTGTCACAAATTGTGATAGAATTTTGACGAATTTGTGACGGATCAACCTTGCATAAATTTTTTAAAAATAAAATATTTTTGTCCCATAAAAAAATTGAGAGCAGAGGATTTGTGACAAATTTTATACTATAATTTTGTGAAGAACATATTTCCGTCACAAAATTAAGGCGGGTGAGGAAAAATAAATAACTCTGTCACAAATGTGTGACTAAAATTGTGACAGATTGAGAATTCCGTCACAATATAATAAAAATATAACTAATTAATAAATATATAATTTTGTGACAAATTTATTTCCATGATAAACCTAAAATTAGACAACTTCTTAGATTTGCCACCAAAATTTTTGAGGATTTTTCAGTTTTCCCACCCAAACTTCGGTACATTTCACAAAATCACCCATTGGCTTCACTTTGTGAAAACCCTTCTTCTTTAGAGAGAGAGGAGACTCATCAGCTTCCCTCTCTTTCAACCAAAAATTGATGATGGTGATTTCTTGCTCGATGAACTAGACTTTAAGGTTTTACTCTTGTTCAACATGCTCACTGTTGCGAGATCCGGAGAAATCGAGAAGTAAGTACATCTTTTTCTCTCTCGCTATACCTTTTTGTGCCATCCTCTTCCTCGTAGATTTTGGGATTTGTTTCTTATTTGTATTAAGTTTTAGGCTTGCAACTTCTACACTTCCTTTAAGTTTTGATTTGATTGAACATTTTGACAAAGTTATTGGCGATAATGCCATGTTTGCAGAGAAATATTTGTTTGTTGTATTGTGTTTAGGTTAAATACGATGATTATAATGATAATAAACCTGAATAAACCACAATCTCAAACCTAATTCATTGTCATCTTTACTCACATGTTCTGGAGGGAGAACTAGAGAAGGGAATGAGTATATAAATACTTTTCAACATTAGTCGCATAACCCTACTCACACAATAGAAAACTAGCTATATAAACACTATAGTTCCTATTAACTTATTCAATAGCCCATCAACCTGCTACTTTGTTATTTAACATGAAATAGCAATCACGACAACACTTACAACTGCTGGCTCTATTTCACCAGAAAACATAATGCAGGCCCAACAAGCCGGATGATCTCGAGATTCTATAGCATAGCTTTTAGTGCACAAAAGTTTCATATTACCTTCCATCATCATCAAATATTTATTGGAGGACAAGAAATTATCCCGCAGTACCTTTGAAATGATAAGTGGATCATAATTTCCTTCCATCTAAACATTGTTATATATGACATATAATTATGCTTAAGTGAATATGTAGTAAGTATAATATTGCAAAGATTCAAACTCAATAAATGAGTCAGTTGACTCATTTTCTCTAATTATTGCACAATATTCTTTAGGGAAAATAAGCTTGACATAATCTATCTTCAGTCTTTTTTGCCTCTGATAAATGCTCGGCGATGTACAAACTAAAGCAAGAACGATAAAACTTGTATTGTCATGTGTAGTCTTAATAATTAGTATCCTAACCACTATATGCAACTACCTCTTTTATTCGACAATCAATGATTTTTTTGATAGTAGTGGAAACCTCATCTTGTGCAATACAGTCTGAATGGACAATTCAACACAAATAAATAAATTAGTAGCATGGGAACGTCTATCCCCAACTTTCTTATTTTGTTTCTTGACCAGGAAGTGTCACACATTGTTCCACTAAATTTGCAGTTGTATCCCTCAATTGATAAGATGGACTATAAATAAATACTACTTCCCCATTAGAAACCACAAAGCTTTCTCGAATAGTATAAAGGATAAAGATGAGTCCAAAGTAATTGAGAAAACTAATATTGCATCCTGCAAATAACCAATTCAAGCAAGTATTATGGCAAGAGCCTTCCAAATAGATACTTGCTGACAATCATATTCCAAGGCCTCAAGTGTATCAAGAATATTTTTAAGCTCAAAATTTACTCTATGTTATCGAAAGGGAAGGGTTCGTAGTATAGCTTGGTCTCGAAGATCATGTTTTAGAAGGTCCATTTTCCTCCAAATTTCTCCCCTTTTTAGCTCCTTCATGGGTTACTTTTATCCAGTGAATTTAATTGTGGGCTTCTGGTCGGCTTATATTAGTTGATCTTATTATTTTGTTTGTATTTTGCTGGTGGATGATTTTTAATTAGAATATCTTTGAGTACTTTGTAGATGACGGATCCTATTTTGATCATGGTTAGTGGATATTTGCAGTGTTCTAAAAATTCCTATGTTTTAGTAATGAATATGCGAGGGTGGTGGTGTAGGAAGACACGTCATAGGTAATCTTGTCACACTTCTTCTGAGTAATGTCGCTGCAATGGAGGTAAAATGTCTTTCTCGTTCACCTTAACATGTATAAAAAGGGAGCATGGCCAACTAGAAATGAATCTTAAGAGAGTAGGTGGAGTAATTAAACAAAGGATGGACCCATTAACTAGATCAAATATGATGCTTTGTCTTTACATAATTTATTTAGCTCTCAAATACTTTCTTCGTTCTTTTTCCTGTTGCAATTTTCTTGCCCTGCCTCCACACTTGGATAAGGTTTTCAACCAATATATGGCCATAAGATCATCAATTACTTTCATTTTATTTTTTTAGAGAGGTAAATTGTACTTGAAGTTTGATCTCACCATTTAAGATCTATCAATATTCTTTGATCCTACTGCTATATTTTTTTTTAGGTTATTCTCAAGCAATATGCACCAGATATAGACTTGCAGTAGGCTCTAACTTTGTTTTGCTTGTGCATATTTTGATGATTCTATGTTATCCTATTGCTTAGCCCATTTAAAAGGTATATAATCATTGCAGCCTTTTAATTAATTGGATTACAAGTATATTATATGGATTCTCCCAGATAGGTGTTCCAAAAATTAAAACAGTGCTGAATTGGTACATTCTTGACTTGAAGAAGTGCCATTATTCCAAGCATCTTAAATTCTTCTGAAAGGTATGAAAAGGTAAATGTTCTCTTATGTTGCTTTTTAATTTACCAATATGTAGGAGATGCATATACTAATGTGATTTCACTATTTTGTGACGGAAGAATTAGTCAAAAATTGCTCTCAATTTCGTGATAAAATCTAAGCCAAATGCAGGACTCTATATTGTCATAGACATGTCTATCACAATTTCGTCACAAAAGTTTGTGAAGGACCTAAAATTTGTCACAGTGAATTTATGACCAAGGATTTTGGGACGTCTGAGTTTCCGTCACAAATCTGTCACAATCACTGATTTGTGAAGGATTTGTCTATCACAATTTTGCCTTTATCTTGTAGTCTTGAGACCTGGTGGGAAGTTTTAAAGATTACCCATTCCAGAGTGGAAGTGGGATTTCATCACTATAGACTATGTGGCAGGTTTGACTTCTAGCGGTGTTGATAGCATTTGGGTCATCATTGATTAATTGACCAAATCAGCACATGTCCTCCCTATTCAGTCTTCATTCAGTGCCGAGAGATTGGGCCATATCCACATTTGGGAGGTGGTCCATATATATGGTATGTCGGTCTCATTATATTATGGTGCTCATATTACTTCTACCTTCAATAGGACTTTTCAGGTTGACTTGGGCACTTGCGTTGACCTTAATTAGCATATCTTTTACCCACAAACTACAGTCAGAGCATATTATTTAGGTCTTGAGGACATGTTACGGGCCTGTGTCTTAGAGTTTGGAGGTCAGTGAGACTAGTTCTCACCTTTGGTGGAGTTTACGTATAACAACAACTACAATTCTAGCATTTCGATGGCCCCGTTTGAGGCCTTATATATTAGGTCTTATTGCTCTCTAGTTCGTTGGTTTGAGACTACAGAGCCTAGACCGCGGGTTACACACTTGATTAAGGAGGCTTTGGAGCATGTGAGGGTGATTTAGGACAGACTTCAGACAGTTCAGAGTAGGCACATAAGTCATGTTGATCATAGGTGGCAGCCTTTGAGGTTTTCACTTGGTGATAGATTTTTCCTTTGTGTCGCCCATGAAGGACGTGATGAGATTTAGGAGGCGGGGCAAGCTTAGCCCTAGGTATATTAGGCCTTTTTAGATCCTTCGGACAGTTGGAGAGGTTGCTTAAGAGTTAGATTTACTTCCGATGTTCTCAGCTATCCACCCAGTCTTTCATGTTTAGATGTTGCACCGGTATGTGCCTGACGAGTTCCATGTGCTTCACTATGATGCAATAGAGTTGAATGATCGTATGACCTTTGTGGAGGAGCAAGTTGACATACTTGTCAGAGATGTACGGTGGTTGTATTCCAGAACAATTCCTATGGTTAATGTCCGTTGAAGGTATTGTCTAGTTAAGAAACTAGCTGGGAGACCAAGCATGCTATACTTGAGTAGTTTCCTGGCTTGTTTGAGCCTTCAAGTACTTTTTGACTCTTACTTACACACCCCAAAGTCCTTTTTAGTAGTGGATATTGTAATGACCTCTAGTTCATTTATGTGTTTATGCCTTCTGTTCATTGTTTAGAGCTTTTCTATGGCGACCCCAAGTCATTTATGACTTGCTGGGACTGACAATTTTGTCACCTAGTTGTTCGTATAGTTTTTGTGTGAGTTTTAGTGTTTTGGATATTTTGAACGTTGAACGGTTAGTTTTACCAAACTTCTAGAAGATGACCTCATAATCTAATTTTGATAATTCTATTCACTTTGGAAAGTAATTTTAGGGTAGTAGCACGGTCGGAACGACTCCCGAGGCTTTTAATACAACTCTATGTGATTAGGCATTTTAACTTTCAAGTGAAGGCCTAAGTTTGACTTTAGTCAACATTCAAAGTAAACAAGCTCAAATGAGAATTTTGTCAGCGCAGTTAGCTTCAAAATGTTGAGTTTGGTCTAGAATGACCCTTCGTTTGGATCGCAAGGATTTTGAGCCAATTCTCATCCGCCTTGTGGATTTTTGTTTAAAATGGAGTTTGGGTGAGGGCCTCACTTTTTGCCGAGAAAACCTATGGGAATTTTGACTGCTCTATTGAGTCAAAAATATCAAATTTGGTGGGGTTGCATATCCCGTTTGCATCTACGAGGTTCTCAATGAATTTGGAATGCCCAGTCAGGATTTTAGAACTTGCCAAAATTCAGCTGGTGTAGGTCAAGTTGCTCTCCACGTTCGTATTCCCCTTAGTCACTTTGCAATGTCCTCGGACTTAATGTTTTGCGACCACGTAATCCATTATTGCTACCACGATGAAGGGTTGTCCTTCCTTGATCATCTGAATTGTGAGGTAGGGTCTCCGCGATCATGATGGTCATCTCTTAATGCGTCGCAATTGCTACCCTCCTTCTCGCGACCACGATGAAGAACTGAGGTATATTTTTATAAATAAAAATAGACTTGATCAGCTCATAGAATTAAGCTTCAAATGGTGTTTTCTTTGTTGTTTCCTTGCGGAATCGATTGATTCGAAGACCCACGCATCTGTGTTTATCGAGGTTGTGTGGTCGAGTGATTGGATTTTGTTGGTGATCCCCCATTTGAGGTAAATTCTCTCCTAAATTTTTTGCCTTAGCTTGAGCTCTTGTGATTAACTTTATGCAATTGTGTTGGCTATTTTCGGGCCTAATATTGTGTCTAATTTTGGAAAACAAGTTTGGGCGTAGTTTAGGACCTCTTGAGGGTGTCAATTCCGGAAATTATTTCATAGGTCCCACAATTCCCATTTGAATCTATAATTGGTTTGTCTCCATTTTATGTGTTTTTAGTTTCTTAACAATCGTACATACGTTGTGATTCTGTTTTTAATAGTGTGGAAACGTTCGGAAGCCATTCGGAAATGAAAGGCTCTGGCCCTGTGATTTGAAGTGCGTGCAATCGGCCTACAGATAGGCTACGTCTTTCTTTCTATTTAGATTGAGAATAAACGTGTAAATTCATAATGAATAATGTGACTTGGAGGTGGGTACCTACTTATCCCTGCTTTTGTCTTTAGAAACCATATTTTAAGATTGATTAGCTGCATGTTGAGGGTAGTACAATGCTAGTTGGGGTTTGTATTTGTGTTGCAGCATACTACGGGATTTAATTGTATTATTGTGTGTTTTCTGAAGCATATCCAGCCTTAGTCTAGGATAGACTAGTGATGCCTTAGACCCTTCACCCTTGTAGTTTCATCATGTCTCCGACGCTAATTCCAATAGTCTAGGTCCTTGTAGACTGGAATAGCAGACTTGACACTGATAGGATGAGCCTTCAATGAAACTAATCTTCTTTTGATCTCATAACATCATTCCATAGAATCTCCTTTCGGTCTCATCTATCTGCTATACTAAACAACCTAATACCTTACTCTTTTCTCTCTTTCGATGTAGAAATAGGGCAAATAGATCCTACCCATAACCTCTATTTTCAAGAAAGTTACAGACATCAAACCTAAATTGCTAGTATCAGACTAATTACCCACTCTAATAAATCTCTTTCGAGCATCGACTGGAGATCACATTATTATCAATGAAAACTCAAGCATTTTATGATTTTCAAACCTCATGGGGTCGTTGCAAATTTGAGTAAAAATAAAATAGACAACAAGAGATAAACAAAACCAATTGAAACACTATAATATAAACAAAACTAAGATACTACAATTATCCAAAACTGAAAATAACAAAATACAAATAAAAAAGGAGAATATTTGCACAAGGCCCCCCACCCCACCAAAAATAAAAGTGCAGTATCCTCTGTCATGACCTAGGGGTACCCCCTAGATGTAACAAGGCATATAGAACCCCGAAGGACTCCATACAAGCCACTTAGTCCTCATAACATAAGCAATAGAACAATAAGAGTAAAACACATTTCAAGTCTATAAAGTTTTTCATAAAAGAAAGCGGAAGTTTAGACACTTTGTCTCATCATAGCAATATATTACAATAGCGAATGAAATTGGGCCTAGCCCATACAACATGTCCAAAAGGGAAAGTACATGAAAGAAAATAAATGTAGGAAAATCCGTCCTCGAACCATGAGGACTCACCATGCTCGGGAAAACAATTAAATCCAAGCTCTAGCTACAAAATTCACCACATTGAGTATCGAACCCTACATTTGGGGAAAATGTAGGCAAGAGTATGCATTAGTACAAAAATCCACTAAGTATGATAACTATGCTTAACAACATTTAAAACATTCTAAAAGGGACATTTCATTTCAAAGCATGCAATTTACCAAGTTAAACATAATATACGAGGTTAGAAATCATATGTCATAAAACATAAGCAATATAAATCATCATCATCTTTAAAACTTTTGAGCTCATATACAAAAATTCTTGAGTAACCATAATTCATTATTCATGTTGTTTTTGTGGGAATAAGCCGTAACCGACATGAGACCATGTGAGCTTTAACATGGAATCCGGTGACTCCCACGCCAAAAAGGGTTGGTCTACTTGCCTAAGGTAAAACCAGTAAATCTTAGCTTAATTAGGTGGATCCACTAGCTAAATATCATACGAGGCACGCATTTTATGGGATAAGGATATTGCTTCTAGAAACCCTACCTTTCTACGGAGGAGCTTCCATCTCAAGAGATTGCTTCTAGAAAACCGGCCTTACTATGGGAGAGCTTCCATCTCAATACAATATCCACTCAATGCTAAGCATTAAATCCCACGGAGTATTTATTTCTACCTTACCTTCATTACTCATGAAAGGGTGCCCTAGGCCTACCGATTCAAGTTAGATCATTAGAATAGGTCTTTAGACCATGCGTGAGGAAACCTTTCACAGTCCATCATTACTTGCTTTTAGATTCAATTAGGTGAGAAAGCCTTTCAACCTTAGAATCTTCATTATGTGAGAAACCCTTTCACATCATACTCAATGTGTTTTATGAGAATGCCCTTTCAACAATAAAACAACAACGACATTATGGATACTTTACTCTCAAAACATCATTAAGACAATTGCATAGATTTCATAGAAAATGCATAATCTCATACTTTACCTCCTTGAGGTTCAAAACCTACTTTCAATCATCACATCTAGAATTCAAGCATTACACATGGATTTCATTATAATTCATGTGATTCTATCACTTCATGCATTAATTCATAAAATTCCTATTTCATCAACAAAGACCCATATCATATCATCAACTTTGAGAAATATGAGAATTACATGGGTTCATGGGGAAACATCATAAAAATAATAGGAAATCATCAATTAATGCTTAATATAACACAATTCAATCATTTAAATCAAGTTTGAAAGGAACCCATGGCTTTTGAATCAAACCCTAACAATTGGGGATTTCTATCTTTTTGAAATTGTAGATTTTGAGGGAACTCCATGGATGAAAGCTACCATACCTTAACAACAAAGCCCAATGCTAAGCTTCAATGGAGGAATTAATCCTTGACCTTGATCTTAGCTTGAACTTCCATCTTCTTCTTCTTCTAGTTTCTAGAGAGAGAAATATTTGACAGGAAGAACTTAGGGGATTTGTATTGGGTTTTGGAAATAATGAGTTGAATGAGTGAGTTTTGGGGTTAAAAATACTTATATAGTGGTCCTAGACTTAGGCAAAATGACCTCACTTTAATTGGATTAAAACCATAAAAGACCAATTAACCCATCCCTATAGTGGTCTGCCTCACCCTTCACGTGAGGCACCACGGACCATCAAGGGTCACACGGCCCTTCATGGTGTCTGTGGTCCCTTGACCAGTGGCCTCACTTTCCACCCTCAACCCCCTTAGTTCTAACTTAAGACCACGACCCGCGGTGGCCTTCACGAGCCGTCTAATGGCTCGTGGGGAGGGTCCTCTGTTGGGGAAGACTTGGAGGCACGCTGCCCCACCTCCACGAGTGGCACCATGATCTGTGGTGACCACCACGAGCCGTCAAGGCTCTCGTGTGGAGGGGATATTTTGGGTCAGCTTGAGGAGCCCTGCTACCTTGTCACGACCCAGGGGTAACCCTTAGATGTAACAAGGCACATAGAATCCTGAAAGGCACTATGTAACCCACTTAGCATATCATAACATAAGCATAGAAAATTAAAGAGAAGAAAACACATTTCAAGTCCAACATTTTAATAAAGGAAAGCGGAAGTCTAGACCTGTCTCGTTATAGTCATCTATTACAATAGTTCCAATGAAAAGGGACACAACCCATACAACATAGTCCGGAAATGAAACTACAAATGAAACACCCGTCCTCGAATCATGAGGACTCACTACAAGCTAGGAGAATAGTCAAATCCAAGCTTGAACCAAATGATGACCGCTTTAAGAATCGGACCCTACACTTGGGAAACGTATAAGATAATATGGGTTAGTACAAAACTGCACTAAGTATGAAAACCACGCATAAAAACCTTGAAAACATGCTAAAAGGGAAATTTTAGTTAAATGCATGCAATTTACTAAGTTAAAGCATCATTTTGAAGATAATGGAAAACATAAGTCATAAGCATGTTCATTACATAGATCATCGTATCATAAGAGAAACATACCATAAGTACCATCAAAGTCTACTTGTGCAATGCATTGATTAACGTTTCAAGCATACCTCATCCAATTCTAGGTGTAAACTATTGTTAAGCAGTATAAAACCCAAAAAATGAATTGGGGTCGAATCCCACAGGGAGCGGTACATGTTCAAATTCAATTAAGAAGTGTAGATGTGATCTAATTAGTTATAGGAATAGATATTATCGGAAAACACATGAAACATGTCAAAAGGGGTGACATCATATGTCGAATGGGGGATTTTTGGTTTGCAATTATAAACTACAACGCAGTCACAAATAATATGAAATAACAATAAGGAGAGGAATTCTCGGGATGTGATCGATTATCAGTGGGTAGGCAAGACTATAATTGAAATAGCTTTCTCTCAAACAACTATTCAGCTTTAAGTGATTTATCTCGAACATCAACAAGCATAGCAATTACGAACAGGCCATAACCTTAATACATCTTTTCTCTCCAGCAAGGAAGGTAGGATTGGGTTTAGGATTCACTCTCTCGAGCTGAACCCAAATCAACCCAATACCTACAAATCATTAATCAATAATCTTAGTTCTAAAACCTCTCTCTCGAACAAGCTAAGAATACTAACACAGAACTGCATTTTCAACTACAATTCATAAATTAAACCACAACTAATGATTAAGACCACTTCAATATAGCATTTAAACTAGTAATTAACAATACCCATAAACTAATTCAACCCATAATCACATAATCACACCCCAAGAATTAGAGTTTTAGCCGAACATCATAAAAAGATAAAAGTTGTTACCAAATCTATTAGCCATCAACTGGGTAAGAGTAATTCAATCTTTACAATGCTCCAATTAGAAGAAAATTTGAAACCCACTTGCAAAATCTCCAAATTTAGTCTCAAAACCTTCAAGTCTACTAAGAGACTCAACAGAAAACTGTTCTAGACTGAATTGATTCAGAATTTGATATTAAATTAACTGTTTAAAATCTAATTTATAGTCGCCAAAAAAAAGCCACGAAAGTCCATTAGGTGAGGTAAGTCAGGCTCGCTAAGTGGTTCGACGAGCCACCCAATGCTCTCTTCTATCGCCTTTTTGCATAAGCCCTCAGGATCCTCAAGTCTTGTAACTTTGGGCGTTCACACTTGGCATCACGAAACTGCTCAGCGATTCACCGACTGCCCCTTTAATGTCGCTGACTTGGTTTTTCCCTCAGGGCTGGTAAACTAGAACTTTAGGCGGTGAAAGTAGCCACTCGGCGACACACCGAGTGCTCTTGGCGATCATCAATCTCGCCTTTCATCACTTCTTCAGTTTGTTTTATTCCTTTTTGCCTACTAGTGTCCTTGCTTTGCTCCTTAATCCATTACCTGAAAATCAAGCTATTAGCATCAGTTTATAGCATAAATTAGGCATTTGAGAACACTAAATCTATATAAACAAAGCCCTAAATGAGTCCAAATTTCGGACTCATCAACACCCCCAACTTAAACTTTTGCTTGTCCTCAAGTAAAACTCAAGTGCAGCAGTTCAAAAAGGATATCTCAAAAAGTGTTGCATAAGACTCAACATGTATGCACGCAACAAGGTTCAATTTACTCATGCAATGATCAATTGTGCACTCAAAGATACAAATTGTGACTAGTCATTACCAAAGATACTCAAATTAACAATACTTGCTTCAAATGCAAGTTCAAGCTCAACAAAGGTACTCAAATGCCCTAACAACAAAGATGATTCCATATTCACACACTATTTCTCAATAATTTAAAGTTCTGAAATCCCAAACAACTCTCACACTCACAAAGATGAACGCATGCATGACTCCACCAATAGGTTTGCCCTTATTTTCTAGTCAACATTCACTTCCGCTCACTCAAGATCACAAAGGTCTTCTCATGGCTTGTAACGGGGTTGAGTGTCAAGGTATGGTCATCTAGGCTCAGTGGCTTCTACCTTCATGAAGTGTGGCCTGAACATCACTTTCCTCCTTTTCTTTATCATTTCAAACATGTTCATAATCCACCCCATTATTCAACTTCATATAAATTACCAGACACCCCATTTCTTTGGCAATTGTCATCACTTTATTTCACAACTTTTTCATTCTTTTTCTTTGCTTTTTTTTTATATGGAGGGGTTCCGTCTTTTTCAAAACCATTACTCAAAGGGGAATTTCTCACACTTCTTGATTTTCCTTCTCTTTTCACCACACCCCAACTTAGGCTTTTGGCCTAAGTTGGCTATTCACACAAACCACACATCATGAAAGTTATGGGTAAATGGATAAAAAAAGGTCACAATTATTTTTTAAGTTTCTTCCAAGAAAAGGATAAGGCTCAGTAGGGCTCAAGCAAGGTTCACAGATCTCACAAGGTTGGCCACAAAAGAGGTATATTGTCAAATTGTTTCACTCATGAAAATCGTTGCCTAAGATCATTTCAAGTGCTTGCATCACTTAGTCAACCAGACCAACGGGTCAAATTTTAGGTATCATCACATAATTATTCACAGTAATTTCAACACACAAGGAATTGGCACCAATATCAAACAAGACTCTACACTTTCAAGCTAGTATGCAATGTTTATCACAAGAGACTCATTCGATAACTGGATAGTCACAACGAGATGCTAAAAGTTTACATATTGTCTATGAAACTTCCTTTGCCTCATCGTAGCCGCACATTCATTTCGTTCAATTAATAGCACTATACAAGTCATCGGTATTGATCACCGATACTCAAATTCGCACAAGGACAATCACAATCACACATAATAGAGGTGGCAAAAAATTTAAAATTCGGTTCAAAACCATTTCAATTCAAAACAAGGGCCACAAGCTAAAGCATCCACAATATTAAAATGAAAACACATATATAGATCAAAACCCAATATTCACACATAAAACATAATCACAAGAGGTAGGTATGGAAATACCTCACCCCACCCACAAAAGAAAAGCAGTTGTCCTGAAATGCAACAAAAACAAAGATCACTAATAAAATCAACAGAGAGGGAGGTAAAGAATGATCATGTCTACTCAGACGCTCTGTCTGATGGGGAATCAATGCCCAGTGCAACATCAACACTAGCTCCACTAAAGCCTTCCATAGAAGTATTCCTTAAGGAGGCCTATCAGGCAGTTTCAATCATGGCACCCTCTAGGTCTGCCAAATCATCATAGACACTTGCATCTCGCTCTCAAGCTGCTCTTAATGAGTCTTGGCCTTAGACTCAGCAGCAACAACATCTGCCATAATATCATCTCCGGTGGTAGCCAGAGGTACCTTAGCATGGGCTGGAATCTCAACACTCGGATCCCCGTGGATCTCAACTGACACATATAGCGAAGTAAAGTCTATGGACTTCAGATGGTCCACATCCATCCTGATCTCAGAAACCTTGGCTTTCAAAGTCTTAACCTCGGTAGTCACCCTCTGTCCTCTCTCACAAATCACTACTCTCGCTATGAGAGCATCAATGGAAGCCTGGAGTAGAGTCAGTGCAGCTATGATGGCTCTCTGAATCATCCAGGGTACCTCAACCTCTAGCCGGGAAGCCTGCACATCACAGAATGGGCTAGGTGCCCCATCTTGAGAAGCATGGCCTGAGTGATCGGAATCCTTGGGGCAGTGGTACCTGAAGTAGCTCTAGATGGCTAGGAGGTAGTAGTAGAACCCAGGGCCTAGGCAAGAATGGAAGTAGATGTACCTGATGGCCCAGAGGCTAGAGTAGGCAAAGTTGCCTCTGCAGGTATAGAATCAACATCAACCTCTAGGATGTGTCCATCAAAGCTGCTCTTCTCTTATCCGCCTCATCCCGTATGTACTCGACCTCTATGCACTGGATGTCAATGGAGGATGTGGGTGTAACCTCAACATCCTTCTTCTCGTCAAGAGGAACTCCATCCCACTGACACAACTCTGTAATAAGCACTGGGAATGGAAAGGATGTCTGCCGTTGTTTTGCCTTGATGGCCATCTCCTTCTTTATAATTAACCCCAGACTCAGCCACTTCTTGGTGATGATAGATCCGAGACAAGCCGCCTTTGGGTGGCGGAGAATGGACTCGTTCTGTGATAGCATGATAGAGTTGTTGATGAACCCAAACCAATACCGAGCTACTATGTTCAAGTCATTCTTCTCAATAGGGACTCCACCCTTAATCCACCTCGGGGTGGTGTCAGAATTGAGAGGAGCTAGCCATCCCTTGAGGTCATCTAAAGTCTGTGAAGTGATCATGCTCTGGTAGTCATGTTCAAAACCTGTATCCCTATCAAATACATCATTAATATGATCGCTGCTACATCCCACTGTCTTCCCTCGAACCATCACAGACTCCACCGGTCTAAAGGTACTAGCCTTCTTCTTCCCCTGGGTTACTAAGTTACCATATGCAGTGTAGAACTCTCTGACCCAAGTGGGAATGTATGGGCCACGGGGTCTGGTGAATATATCAAACTTTAAGGAAGCAAAGTATGTCCCACACAAGAGAGTACCTGTCCACCACACCATATGTGGACAATCGGTTGTCCTCTAGGATGGTCCTCAATCCCTCGACCTTTAACTGGTTGAGTAACCAGGGTGGAGGACCCTAAATTGGTGGTGCTAGAACCACCATCTGTGCCAGAGCAGGTAGTATATCTGCAGCAGAAGGGGTAGACTCCAGAATCCTAGGCAGATCTAGATGAGCCCTTGCAAGAATATCTGCTCACCGGGTCTGAAGTAATTGCTCATCCTCAGGCTCAGAGAATGAGGCCTGAGAATCAAAGGATTCCCCATCAGTGCCTGAGTTGTGCTCCGGTCTCTCAACTACATGCGTTTTCCCTTTCCTTTGCCTCCCCACAGAGGTGCTTTCTTCTTTTTTTGTGGAAGCAGTTGCTCCCTCATTTATTACAATGCCCCGTTCTTGTTTGTGGGGCTGCATGCAAGTTACATCCAAATTTGTCCTAGGCATATCTGCAAAATACACCGAAGAGTGTTAGAGATCATTCACGAAAGATGCAGAATTCAAGTTGTAGAAAGACTCGCCGAACTAGTCGGCAAGTCACCGAGTTACTTAGGCTAGCCTGATCGTGCTCGCTGAAAGGACCAGCTTTAAAATATTCCATAAATCAGGCATGTCGGCGTCTTTTAGGGCCTTTCAGCGAATCGCCGACACCACTTGACAAACCAAGATTAGCCCGCTGAATATTACAATGTGTTTTAGGGGTTAGGGGCGTAGAACGGGACGATCAAAGAAACCTTTCAGCGAGTCGCCGAGTGAATCAGGGAGCTCAGGCTTCCCGCTAAAAGTTACAAACTCCAACTAGCCAAATCAAGAAATTTAAGGCAAACAAAGGGGGACTTGGTGAACCACCAAATTGTTCGGCGTGCTCGACCCAGCTCGCCTAACTACCTAACGTGCCAATTTTCAACCCTTTTTCCAAAGATCATGCCCACAGCCCCCGAAATCAAAATCAAACACCTACACTATGTAATTAGGCTCAGACCCATACGACCCGTGCCTTCAGGGTACTTAGACTTCCCCCAATTTGGCCAAAATTGTCCATTTGACTATTTTTGCCCTTTAGAATGACGTCAAACATTCAATTATTGGGCAAATTACGTCATTTGGCACAACTCGGGATTACATAAACTTCACCCAACTAGACCCAACACAAAATAACCGTAACCCAACAATTATGAACGAATTTTAACAATCAAAACATGGGAAATCATTTTTTTAAGCATTTAGTCACAAATTTGAACACAATACCGGCAATCCAACACATAAAACATCATTCAAACAATTACCCAACACACAATAACACATAATTTACCAATAGCATTTGAGTTCAACTACTAATCAAAGGTGCGGGGTTCAGACAACCAACCTATATGCCGAATTGATAATTTGAAAAGCTAAGCGGCAAAGTATTCCAATTCCTAGCTCAAGATCACACACAAAAAGTGAAAGAAATAGTAAAGTATGGAAAATCTAAAGTGTGGGTGAGAGTGTACGGGGTTAGAAATGAGATAATATGAAAGATTTTGAAATTTTAAAAGTTTGGCCTTTTAAAACCTTTCAGTTCACGGCCCTTTCGGATGAGTAAGTCATCCACGCCGAACTACTCAGCAATCCACCGAGTGGTACATTACCTCGCCGAGTTTTACAGGACTCTCAGTTAATTTGAGGGTTCAAACGGCGGACAAAATCAGCCTCGCTGACTTGTTCGGCGAGTCATTGATTAAGTAATTGGTCCACTAAGTTTTACAGGCACCCACTTCAGGTTTTGTGGGTCCAACAGCGGTCCAAGTCGGGCTCGCCGACCTCTTTGGTGAGTCACCGACTGGACTTTTTTCTCACCAAACTGCTTCTTTTCCAATACACTTCACTTTTCAACCTCGACAATCAACACCCGTTATTCAAAATCAAACTTAAAGCATTAAAAACTTAGGTTGCCTCCCAAGAAGCGCCTTAGTTAACGTCATTGCACGACGAAAGTACCCATTCAAGCTTCATTCTTGGGGTTTGTCATTGTATCACTAGGCAACCCCCCCTTGTTGTCTTGGAT
Organism: Solanum microdontum; assembly: GCA_036250385.1. Taxonomy (NCBI): domain Eukaryota; kingdom Viridiplantae; phylum Streptophyta; class Magnoliopsida; order Solanales; family Solanaceae; genus Solanum; species Solanum microdontum. Next base: position 46,470 of record JAJONQ010000285.1, on the reverse strand, counting down.
TCAAATGTGAAGAAATTTGACCCATTTGGATCTCTAGCTTCTTAATAGAGACTGAGTGAGAGGTCACCGTCTGATTGAGAGTCCAGACATCCTCTTTCATCTCTTTCAACACTTTGTCGAACCCTTCAACTTAGTTGAGAATACGTGAGAGCATATCTTCTGTCTAGTCACCATCAGAATCTTTTGGCTTTTGACGTTCATGGGGAGGAACATACCTATCCTTCTCCCCCTCTCTATTCCATCTTTGGTTGCCTACCGGCCTTGAGTATTTTGCAAGATAACTTCCTCCTTGATTGGCTAGGAAGTTTACCTTTTTATTGTACATCGCTTCAAATTCCACAACATTTTTGGCCAAGATATCCAGTTGTGTCATCATTTTGGCCATGTTCTGGTCTAGCTCTTGATCCTTTATAATCTATTCTTTTGTCATTTTATAAGTGAGATGAGAGACTTGGTCTTCGCGATTATACCATGCCCTGTTTATCTTGGTCATGCAATTAATGAGTTGGGACACTATTGCATAGGACTGTCGCATTATACCACCCAGAGAAAGTTGGTCAGCCACTCATTTGTTTACCAAATCAAGGCCTCTATAGAAAGATTCTAGTTGCACCTTATCTAGAAGTCCATGAGTTGGGAACCGAAGCACCAGCTTCTTAAATCTCAGCCAAGTCTCCTAGATTAGCTCACCTTCCAAGCGTTTGAAACCTTGGATTCCATCCCTTAGAGTCATCATCTTCAATGGGGGAAAGAATCGCACTTGAAATGTTGTGGTCAGCTCATCCCATGAGGTGATAGTCCTTTGGTAACTCAGCCAACCATTTAGTAGCTTCACCCATCAAAGAGAACGGGATCAACCTGAGACTGACCAATTCTTGCGATATGTTCTTAAATCAGAATTGCCCACAAACATCCATGAAGTTCCTAATATGCTCATTGGGATCCTCATGAGCCAGCCCCCTAAACAATCCTTTCAATTGTAGGAGATGAAGCATTATGATTGTTATGTGAAAAACAACGTTTCTTTCAGCTGGAGGTAGATGAATGGCACCAATACCACCCACTTGGTTTGGGTCATTGACGTCATTGAGGTTCCCAATGTCGTCTTGGTAGCCCACTTGGCTACCATTACTTTCGTTAACGTTCATCTCCTCCTCTGTTTAGACCAAGCAACACAAAACCAAACACTAAAATAAGTAGATTCAACTATAACTACAAAGATCACAATTCAACTTCAATAAAAGAATTTTGAACAACACCACTCCCCCGACAGCGGCGCCATTTGATTAACGTTTCAAGCACACCTCATCCAATTCTAGGTGTAAACGATCGTTAAGTAGTGTAAAACCCAACAAATGAGGTGGGGTCAAATCCCACAAGGAGCGGTACGTGTTAAAAATCAATTAAGAAGTAAAAATGTGATTTAACTAGATATAGGAATAGATATTATCGGAAAAGAAATGAAACAAGACAAAAGGGGTGGCATCTAATGTTAGATGGGAGGTATTTGGTTTGCATTAATCAACTACAACGCAGTCACAAACAATATGAAATAACAATAAGGAGAGGAATTCTCGGGATGTGATCGATTATAGGCAAATTTCGATATATAGGTAATTGAAACTACTAGTAAACAACTAAATATCAGTGGGTAGGCTAGACTATAATTGAAATAGCTTTCTCTCGAACAACTATTATGCTTCAAGTGAATTCTCTCGAACATCAACAAGCATAGCAATTAAGAACAACCCATAACCTTAATAAATCTTCTCTCTCGAGCAAGAAAGGTTGGATTGGGTTTAGGATTCACTCTCTCGATCTAAACCCAAATCAACCCAATACCTACAAATCATTAATCAATAATCTTAGTTCTAAAACCTCTCTCTCGAGCAAGCTAAGAACACTAAGATAGAACTACATTTGCAACTACAATTCATAAATTAAACCACAATTAATGATCAAACCCACTTCAATATAGAATTTAAACTAGTAATTAACAATACCCATAAACTAATTCAACCCATAATCACATGATCACACCCCAAAAATTGGAGTATTAGCCGAACAACATAAAAATATAAAATTTGCTACCAAATCGATTATCCATCAACTGGGTAAGAGTAATTCAAGCTTTACAATGCTCCAATTCACAGAAAATTTGAAACCCACCTGCAAAATCTCCAAATATAGTCTCAAAACCTTCAAGTCTACTAAGAAACTAAAGAGAAAACTATTCTAGACTAAATTGATTCAGAATTCGATACTAAATTAAATGTTTAAAATCTAATTTACAGTCACCAAAAATAAGCCACGAAGGGCCTTTAGTGGAGGCAATCAGGCCCGCCGAGTGGTTTGGCGAGCCGCCCAATGCTCTCTTTTATCGCCTTTTTGCATGAGCCCTCAGCATCCTCAAGTCCTATAACTTTGGACGGTCACACTTGGCATCGCATAACTGCTCGGCGATTCGCCGACTGCCCTTTTCCTATCGCCGACTTGGTTTCTTCACTCAGAGCTGGCACACTGGAACTTTAGGCGGTGAAAGTAGCCACTCGGTGACACACTAAGTGCTCTTGGCAATCATCAATCTCTAATTTCTTCACTTTTTCAGTTTGTTTTGTTCCTTCCTGCCTGCTAGTGTGCTTTGCTCCTCAATCAATATACCTGAAATTCAAGGTATTAACATCAGTTTATAGCATAAATTAGGCATTTGAGGACACTAAATCTATATAAACAAAGCCCTAAATAAGTCCAAATCTCGGACTCATCATGCATGAATAAGATTACATAATCCAACCCATGCCAAGTAAAGCTTCTTGAGTAACCACAGTTCATAATTCATGTTCTTGTTCATATTGTTGCCATAGTGGGAATATGCCTTAACTGACATAGACCATGTGAGCTAAACATGGAATCCGGTGTTACCCACACCAAAAAGGGGTTGTCCTACTTGCCTGAGGTAAGACCATGGTTTGTTAGCTTTTAGGTGGATCCAATAGCTAAAGACCTATGGGGCACATAGTTTATGGGATACGGAGATTGCTGCTAGAAACTCGCCCTTTCTGATGGAGGAGCTTCCATCGCAAGAGATTGCTTCTAGAAATCCGCCCTTTCTGATAGAGGAGCTTCCATCTTGTAACAATATCCACTCGTTGCTAAGCATTTATCTCATGGAGTACTTATTAAGTCATAACTTGTTTTGTTAAGATAGCTCATTAGATCATGCGTGAGAATAACCTTTCACAGTCCATGTGTCAATCCCCAAACTAGAGAAGGCGTGACTGGCAATCGAGTTAGCCACATAAACATACAAACTGACTCAACTGAGGGTTTAGAAGGTCGGGCAACATAACATCTAAAATACTATGACTGGACCCTTAAGGTCATAACCTGAATATCGATAAGCCATATAGATGAAGGTCGACAAGCCAAAGATAATAAGGTACTAGCTAGCCGACAAGGCTACAATGAAGATATACACACATACATACATATCTATACATGCCAAGGCTATGTGGCTGGAAACTGGAAGCTACAGAAAGAAACCCAGAATACTATGTCCACAATAGCCTCTATGAGTGACATAAGCAATAGTCGGGACAAGGCCCCGATTATACCCAAACTGTATAATAAAAGTAACATCCTATGAAAGCTCCAGGAAGAAGTGGAGCTTACCAACTCACAGCTGAACCCCGAATCCTAGCAGAGGGGTCAATCAGAATCCCTACCTGGACCTGCACGCACGAAACAAAAATGTGTCCCCAGGTAATAGGATGTCAGTACGAATAAAAATGTACTGGTATGTAAGGCAGAAAATAGAATAATAAATAGTTACTATAAAAAGGGGAATAAAGATACCACCTGAAACAGAAACTCTAGTAGCCGCCATGGCTGACATCAAACCTTATATAAATTAAATATGCATGGTATGCTCGCATAATCGTATGTCGTGAATATATATATATATATATAGATGCAAATGCATGTCATACCCAACCAAGTGCTAGCAATGGTGGTGCCTTCCGGTAGCGAACCAGGATCATATTCGCCAACTTGTGGCCATCTGTGTCTCATACATATAAATATAGGCAATAGGCCCCATACCTTTCTATTCTAGCTCGAAAATAGAATGCATAGCATGTAATGTCATGGATCTGTAATGCATTTGTTACTTGAATCATGTTGCCAATTTTGGCTCATTAGTACTCTTGTCCTCATAATCTCGTAATCACTTTCGTATCACATGTAAATATCTCGTGAAACTTATATACTTGTAGATTAAACTAGAACACTTAACTTGGATTTAGAAAAGCAACTTAAACTTGAGGATGTTCATAAAGAGCTTAAAGTTCTTCACTTAGTATCTATATATGTTTCCTTAGTGGTTTGTAAAAGAAAGTATTTCAGAAAAACCCGTACTTTAGTAGTTTAAACCTACGATTTATATTTAAGAGTTTTGGAGATCAACGTTTTATTTTAAAGTTTTCAAAAATATAAATTAGCGAGGGAGGACTGATTTCAAATTCATATTGTTCATCTCTAATCTTTTTAAGTTACTACACCTAAAGAAGAATAAGAATTTGTACACATGAACCTATAGTCAAAAGAATCAACAAAATGACATAAAGATGCCAAATACCCTATCTAACCGAACGAGTGGAATAGCAACATAATGGAGTCACAAAAATACACAAGCTGCAATATCAATGCCTTTCACCAAAGGTCTTTCTAGTAATAGAGTAGTAAAACAATATTTGACGATTTAGGATTCCAAAATTTGTGCTCAAAGGAAGTACAGTGCTTAGCCTTAACATACCTCAATTCTGGGTCTTGTTGTATCAATATGGATAGTACCCCTTCCTTACAGTATGTAATCTAAAGAAAATCATGTCACAGTATGTAATCTACAGAAAATCATGTCACACAACCATTACAGGATGAATATTAACACGGCAGGGTCAAAGTAGCAATTTAGATCTTACTAGCAGAGTAATTAGCTCGCCAGACCCTTTTTAAATGTATGCTTCATTACCTTTTCCTCTCCAAATTACAACCCCAAATTAATGACGTAACATACATTTTTGCAGTAGCTATTAACAAGTGGAGACCTACACAATAGTCAACAACAACCAAATAGAGTATGCCTACACAATAATAAAAACTCGGTGTATCACCACACCCCTCCTCTCCCACCACAAAATAACCACAACCAAATCCAAACCATGAGTCTTCAAACCATTAAAGCCAGAAAAATATATGTAATATAGTCCTATAATTGTTCAATATAACCATAATAACTCGAACTTACGGCTTCCAATCACCATCCCGTGAGTTCGTCCAATAACTACGCTTGGAGTCACGTCTTTATCTTCATAAGCAATATGAGAATAAAAGGGCAGAACCTTAATTTAAAATTGATGGAGCTTATAGTATTTTAGCATGTCTCCTCAATTACAAAGAGTCTCCTCAAACACAAGACGTTGAACTAAGAAAAAGTCATTGGAAAATTGCAATGCAATAATAGAACCAACGTTACACTTATTTATCTTATAATTAAATACCCATCTATACTTCTTCATCTCTTCCAGACTCCTATCAACAACAACCACACACAACCAAATCATTTCCAAAAATTCCAGCAACAACAGCATCAGAAAATACTTCAAAAACAGCCCAACATCACGTAACTATCAAAATATGATTTTCCAGCCGTCTATTCGTGCTCTTGCTTATATAGCATAGCTATAACTTGGAATCACTCAATAAAGTGAAGGGTGAGAATTAATTATTACCTCCAAACAGCAGCAACACCACCTAAAAACGAGACTCCTTCACCACGAAGAATCCTTCAAATCACAACCAACGAGGAGGAAAGAGAGGATTTAGAACTGATTTCTTCTTATTTTGGTCAAAAAAAATGAGTTAGAACGAAGGGAAACCAAATCTTATAGGGGCGAGGGACCCACCTTTACGTGCCTGCTTGTGCAGCTCACTAAAATCTGTATATCTCTTAATTCTGAAGTCATATGGACAAATGGTTTAGTGCGTTAGAAAGTAGACTCGTAGACCTTCAATTTCATATATTGGGGTTCTTCTAAAGCTTTATATATTGGGAGAAAAGCTCCGAGACATTTAACCCAAATTTCAGAAGGTTTATTAAAGAAACTTACTCTAACCTTTGTCAACTTTTATTTCCCAACTTGCTTGACTTCAAAACTTAAATTACGATCATTGGGAGACTATATAACCTTATAAACATCCTTATTAGCATATAAGACACTATTTTTCTTACCCTAAAGGTACTAGTTAACTTAAACCTTACGAACGGGCGGGGTGTTAGAAGAGATATTCTTTAACTCGAACTTGTTTAAGGGCACCCTTGACCCATAATGTTAGTTTAATTTTTTTCATTTTTACCACCCCTATGCAAACTTATTCTTCTAACATGATACACCAAGTCCTATAAACCTCATACACTCATGCATTGATACGCATATTATGCGGAAGAACCACAGGGTCTCACACCATGTCTTCATATAACATTAGAGTCGGTTAGCTGAGAATTACCTTTCAACCTTAGAATCATCATATTATGAGAAAACCTTTCACATTATGTTCATTATATGTTCATGAGAATAGCCTTTCAATCAACACAACAACATTATCATAATCATGGACACTTCACTCTCAAAGTGTTCTTAAAGCATTATATCATGTCTTGCCTTTTCAAAGGTCAAAGCTCATCTGAATCAACATATCTAGAATTACTACATTAAACATAGATAATAACATAATTCAAATAGCTCAATTACTACAAGCATAATCTCATAATATCTTTCTTTCATCAATTCACCCATATCACAAGGTCACAAATTGGTAATATGGGATTTCATGGATTCTTGGGGATTTCAACATAAAAACAATAATAAATCATCAATTCAATCATAATATAAAGTAATTAAATCATTAGAATCGTTTTTAGAAAGGAATCCATGACTTGGAGTAAAACCCTAGCTTTTGGGGAATTACTAGTTTTGAAATTGAGTTTGGAGGGACTCCATGGATGAAGGACTACCATACCTTAGCTATGAATCTCCAAAGAAATTGAGTAGAAAACCTTGCTGCTTCAAACCCTAGCTTCCACTTTATTCTTCTTCTTCCTTGAAGTTCTAGAGAGGGAATTTTGAGGGAAGTTGGCTTTGATTTGGGATTTTGGAATTATGAGGAAGATGACTTAATTTGGGGGTCTTAAATCATTATATAGTTAGTCTAATTTAATGTAAAACAACCTCACTTAATACTAACTAAAAATGGAAAACCCCAAAGTTCCCCTAAGTGTGACTGCCACAAGGCAGTTTCAGGCCTCACCCACGACCACGGTCCGTGGATGGACCCACATGGTGTGCTGGTGAACCGTGGGTTGAGGTTTTGGGGATTGTTTTCTAGGCCTTGACCTACGCCCCTCACCCACGGGCGTGGCCCGACCCACGAGGCATGCGTGCCCTCTGTGGGTCATTACCAAGGCAGCCCCTAACTGTCCTCCTCAAGGACCCATGGTTGGTCCGTGGGGTTTGTACCTTGACATTCTAACACCAAACCCTATATTTTTAGGTACGGGGAGGTCCATTCAAGTCTCTAACTCTAACGTCAAGCTCTAGTTTAGCCTACTAGTTTCCGGGGTGTTACAATATCTCCCCATTGGGAACATTCGTCCCCAAATGATGATCTAGACACCTTACAAAATTAAATACTCAAGTCTAGCAGCCCATCATGCATGCAACATCAAAATAATGCACAATCCTAAGGAGGAAACTTTAACTCCAACTCAAACATAATCAATGCATCACAAGGAAGTAGGAACTACATCTAACAACCTATTATGCATGAAACTCAACATATTTCATATTCATAGAAGGAACTACCTTCTCCAACTAAAAGCATGCTCAACACAAGATCATGGAGCCAATATGCTATTACTCTCAAAAGCATACTAAAGCATGTTCATCAACTCATCTCATGAAGTCAAATATGCACCTCATACTAAATGCACAACAACATGAGGAACACATCAATCATGAAAACTCATTTTCTTACTAAACATGAAGTTCATCAAGAATATGCTTATCATAAGGAAATCATGGAACACACATATACTCACATGACTTCCAAAACACCAAAACTCAAGAGGAACTACTTACCTCAAGCTTGAATAGGAGTAGAAGAAAAGAGATGAGGATATCGGGACTTCATATCGGCCTCGGCCTCCCAAGTAGCACCCTCAACTAAGTGATTTCTCCACAAAACTTTTACGGAAGCTATTTCCTTATTTCTCAATCTCTTGACTTGCCGGTCTAGGATCTCTACCAGAACCTCTTCACATGAAAGACTTTCGTCAACTCCTAACCCTTCTAGGGGGATAATGTATACCGGGTCTCCAATAAACTTCTTAAGCATAGAAACATGAAATACCAGATGAACCGGGACCAACTCATTTGGCAAATCCAACTCATAGGCAACCTTCCCAAAAGGTTTCAAAGTTTAGTATGGGACCACATACCGGGGACTAAGTTTTCCTTTCTTGCCAAACCTCATCACACCTTTCATAGGTGAGATATTTAGATAGACCCAATCATTAACTTCAAATTTTAGATCCCTTCTTCTCACATCGGCATAAAACTTTTGTCTACTTTGAGTCTTTCTCAACCTCTCTCTAATAGGCCGAACTTTCTCATTGGCTTCATAAACTAGCTCGAGACCTATCAAAGAAATTTCACCCACCTCAAACCAACCAACCGGAGACCTACATCTCCAACCATAAAGGGCCTCAAAAGGACCCATACCGATGCTTGAGTGATAGCTATTATTATAGGCAAATTATATTAAAGGCAAGTGGTCATCCCAATTACCCTTGAAGTCTATAACACATGCCCTTAGCATATCTTCTAATGTTTGGATGGTACGTTCCGCTTGGCCATCGGTTTAGGGATGAAAAGTCGTGCTAAGCTTAACCTTAGTACCAAGCCTTTTTTGGGATGTCTTCCAAAAGTGTGAAGTAAATTGAGTACCCCGATCCGAAATAATAGACAAAGGAACCCATGCAACTTCACTATCTCTCTTATATACAACTTGGCATAGTCTTCCACCGAAAAAGAAACCTTGGCAGGGACAAAGTGCGCTAATTTTGTCATCTGATATATAATGACCCAAATAGAATCATGTTACCTTCGAGTGCGAGGCAATCCCACAATAAAATCCATATTCACCTCTTCCGACTTCCAGGTGGGGATTGCTATATCTTAGGATAAGCCTCCCAGCCTTTGATGCTCAACCTTAACTTGTTGACAATTCGAACATTTGGCCATAAATCCCGCAATATCCTTCTTCATTCCGTTCCACCAATAGACTTCTTGTAGATCGCGGTACATCTTGGTGGCTCTCGGATGAATGGAATACCAAGAACTATGAGCTTCTTCTAAAATTTGTTCCCTCAAACCATCAACATCTGGAACACATAACCGACCTTGGTACCTAAGCACCCCATCTCCCCCTTACTAGAAAGCCTCAACGGACTTCTTGAGTACCGACTTTTTCAACTCTACTAATATAGGATGAAGGTCTTGCTTAGACTTCATATCTATCACAAAGGACGATTCAGAACCATTATGGACCATGACACCACCCTTGGTGGAACCCACTAGTTGAACACCTAATCTGGCCAACCTAAGCACATCACGAACCAATTCTTCCTTTTCACCCTATGCATGAGCCACACTACCCATGGACAATCTACTAAGAGCATCCGCTACCACATTAGCTTTGCCGTGGTGATAAAAGACACTCATGTCATTGCCCTTTAATAATTCCAACCACCTCCTTTGGTGAAGATTCAAGTCCTTTTGACTAAACACATATTGTAGGCTCTTATGATCGGTATATACATCAACATGCACCCCATATAAATAATGCCTCCATTTCTTTAAGGTAAAAACAACCACCTATAACTCAAGGTCATGGGTGGGATAGTTATTTTCATGGACTTTAAGTTTCCTTGAAGTATAGGCAATCACCTTACCGTTTTGCATAAGTACACACCCCAACCCAACTCTAGAGGCATCACAATACACCACAAAACAATTCGTACCTTCCGGTAAGGTCAACACCGAAGTGGAAGTAAGTCTATCTTTCAACTCTTGGAAACTCTTCTCACAAGCTTCCGACCATACAAACTTAGTTTTCTTTTAGGTCAAAGCCATCAAAGGAGAAGCAATGGAGGAAAACCCCTCAACAAACCTCCTATAGTAACCGGCCAAACCCAAAAAGCTTCTAATGTCGGAAGGAGATGGAATTCTAGTCCAACTCTTGACTGCATCCATCTTCTTATGATCTACCTCAAAACCCTTGATTGACACAATATGACCAAGGAAAGCTACGAACCTTAACAAAAATTTACACTTGCTAAACTTTGCAAAAAGTTGGTGTTCCTTAAGAACTTGCAATACAACCCTCAAATGGTCAACATGTTCATTCTCACTCCTTGAATAGATCAAAATATCATCAATAAACACGATCACAAACATGTCAAGATATTGGCGAAACCCTCTATTCATCAAGTCCATGAACGCCGCCGAATTGTTAGTCAAACCAAAGGGCACTACTAGGAACACATAGTGACCATATCTTATTCGAAAAGCCATCTTGGGAATATCAACCCATCTCAGCCTCAATTGGTGATAACCCGAATGAAGATCAATCTTAGAGAAATAACTAGCCCCTTGAAGTTGGTCAAATAAGTCATCTATCCTTGGGAGAGGATACTTATTCTTAATGGTCACTTTATTCAATTGACGATAATCAATGCACATTCTAAGAGACTCATCTTTCTTTCTAACAAACAACACTGGAGCACTCTATGGAGAGATACTCGATTGAATAAAACCCTTGTCTAGCAAATCCTTTAGTTTCTCTTTCAACTCTTTTAGCTCCGCCGGATCCATTTTATAAGGAGGAATAGAGATAGGTTGCGTATCCGAAAGAAGGTCAATACCAAAATCTATTTCCAGCTTGGGAGGAATACCGAGTAAATCATCAGGAAAAACTTATGGAACTGACTCAAGAGAAGGGCTTTCGAAATATACATCCCTCACCCTAACCACATGGTAAAACAAACTTTTGAGATCATCTTCCTAGTTTAAGGTAAGACACAAATTGACCTCTAGGCATAGAGTTTCCTCCTTTCCACTGTAAGATAGGCTCACCCGGGAATTGGAATTTAACCACCCGAGTTCTACAATCTATAGAGGCATAACATGCATACAACCAATCCATATACAAAATCACATCAAAGTCTAACATGTCTAATTCTACCAAGTCAACAAGAGTAACTCTGTGGGATAAGGAAATGGGACATCTTCTATAAACCCTTTTAGCCACCACAGAATCACCAATCAGGGTAGAAATCGAAAAGGTTCTAATAACACTTCGGGGAGTATATCAAACTCCATAGCCGCATAAGGTGTTAGAAAGGACAAAGTAGAATCGGGATCTAACAAGACATATACATCAATAAGAAAGACTTTTAACATACTGGTCACCACATTCGGGGAACTCTGTTGGTCACCTCGGGATTGAAGACCATAAAAGCGGTTTTTCTTTGGAGTATTTGAGTTTGAACCGCTAGGAGGAGCTTATTTGTCCTCTTTTATCTTACCCAAAAGAGTTGGGAAATTCCTCAATTGATGACCACTCTTAACATAACCAAAAAAAACATACGAGCTGGCTAGACACTTGCCATCATATTTCTTACCGCACTTAGCACAAGTAGACCTAGCCATAGAAGATCCATTACAATTGCCTCCTTGAGAGTTATGGTTAAACACCCTATCCTTGTTGACCCTTGGGGAAGCACTTGAGGAACCTTCGTTGGAGAACCTTTGTTTGAACCTTGGTCGACCTTGTCCATCGGATTTAGCATTGGAGAAATTCCCATCACCAGTTCTAGCTCTTTATACCTCTCTATTCTTTTCCTTGAGTTTCTCTTCTTTCATTTGTTGGGAATGCACCATGAGACGTGAAATGTCCATACTCAGGATAAGCATTGCAGTACGGCATTCTTTGACTACCAAGTTGAAAATTCCCATCACAAATTTATTCATTTTGACCCTTGAATCTACCACTATGGTTGGAGCATACTTGGATAGTTGGGTGAACTTAAGAGCATACTCTTTCACACTCATACCTCCTTGACGAAGGTTTATGAACTTTTGCATCTTAAGTTCCCTCAACTCTAAGGGAAAGAATCTATCAACAAATGCCGATTTAATGATTCCCATTCTACCGGGCCCGCTCCTACGGGTCTCTACCCTTCCACTGATTATATCAAACTTGAGACACATCTTTTAGTTGGTAGGCGGCTAAATCCACCTTATCTTTCGAAGATACCCCCATAATATCAAGTACTTTATAAACCTCATTGATAAACCTTGGAGGATCTTCTTCCACCTTGGAGCCATGAAATTCGGGGGGGTTCATTCTTGCAAAATCCCTCACTCTAGAAGCGGTGGAATTAATATTAGGGTTCACATGAGTCACAACATCTCTGTTGGTCTAAGCCGTCACCGCTTGAGCTTGCGTCGTCAAAGGTTAGGCCAACATTTAGAAAGCTAACCTAACACCCACATCCAACATAGCCGAAGGAATAATTGGAGCTTGATTATCTTGAGGACCTTCTTCATTCACTTGGTCACCCTCCATTTTTCTAGCGTTTACCCTTCGTGTATTCATATTCGGAAGACACAAAAGAAATATTAGGAGAGGGACTTTATAGAGCTAAACTCTACGGAAAAACTTTAAGAGTAATGAAAGAAGTGTATTTTTCTAGTCATATTGTAGCCTATCATTCATAAATGTGGTGCGCTTCACACTCATGAATAGGACTCTACTAGACGTGGCTTATGAGACGTCATCCTAGAATCATTCTAAACCTTGTGCTCTGATTACCAAGTTTGTCACGACCCAGGGGTACCCCCTAGATGTAAAAAGGCACATAGAACCCCGAAAGGCACTATGTAAGCCACTTAGAATATCATAACATAAGCATAGAACAATAAAGAGAAGAAAATGCATTTCAAGTCCAAAATTTTCATAAAGCAAAGCGGAAGTCTAGACTTGTCTCAATATAGCCATCTATTACAATAGTTTTAATGAAAAGGGACACGGCCCATACAACATAGTCCAAAAATGAAATACTTAAAATGAAACTACAAATGAAACACCCATCTTCGAATCATGATGACTCACCACAATCTAGGAGGATAGTTTAATCCAAGCTTGAACCAAATGATGACCGCCTTAAGAAACAGACCCTACACTTAGGAAAAGTATAGGAAAATATGGGGTAGTACTAAAATGCAATAAGTATGATAGACATGCATAAAAACCTTGAAAACATGCTAAAAGGGACATTGTAGTTGAATGCATGCAATTTACTAAGTTAAAGCATCATTTTGAAGATAATGGAAAACATAAGTCATAAGCATGTTAATTACATAGATCATCATATCATAAGAGAAACATACTATAAGTACCCTCAAAGTCTACTTGTGCCATGCATAAATAAGATCCCTAATCCCACCCATGCCAAGTAAAGCTTCTTGAGTGACAATAGTTCATAATTCATGTTATTGTTCATATTGTTGCCATAGTGGGAATGAGCCTTAACTAACATTGACCATGTGAGCTAAACATGGAATCTAGTGTTACCCATCGAAAAGGGGTTGTCCTACTTGCCTAAGGTAAGACCATGGTTTGTTATCTTTTAGGTGAATCCACTAGCTAAAGACCTATTGGGGGCACATAGTTTATGGGATATGGAGATTGTTACTAGAAACTCGCCCTTTCTAACGAAGGAGCTTCCATCTCAAAACATTGTTTCTAGAAACCCACCCTTTCTGACGGAGAAGCTTCCATCTCATAAAAATATCCACTCGGTGCTAAGCATTTATACCACAGAGTACTTATTAAGTCATAACTTGTTTCATTAAGATAGCTCATTAGATCATGCGTGAGAATAACCTTTCACCGTCCATGTCTACATATAACATTAGATTCAATTAGGTGAGAATTGCCTTTCAACCTTAGAATCATCATAGTGTGAGAAAACCTTTCACATTATGTTCATTATGTATTCATGATAACAGCCTTTCAATCAACACAACAACATTATCATAATCATGGACACTTCACTCTCAAAGTGTTGTTAAAGTTTATACATAACCTTCATAATTCATGCATTATATCATGTCTTGCCTTTTCAAATGTCAAAGCTCATCTCTATCAACACATATAGAATTACTACATTAGACATGGATAATCAAATAATTCAAATAGCTCAGTTACTATAAGCATAATCTCATAATATCCTTCTTTCCTCAATTCACCCACATCACAAGGTCACAAATTGGGAATATGGAGATTTCATGGATTCTTGGGGATTTCATCATAAAAACAATAATAAATCATCAATTTAATCATAATATAAAGTAATTAAATCATTATATTCATTTTTAGAGAGGAATCCATGACTTGGAGTAAAACCCTAGCTTTTGGGGAATTACAAGTTTTGAAATTGAGTTTGGAGGGACTCCCTGGATGAAGACTATCCATGGATGAAGGACTACCATACCTTAGCTATCAATCTACAAATAAATTGAGTATAAACCTTGATCCTTCAAACCCTAGCTTCCACTTTCTTCTTCTTCTTCTTCCTTGAAGTTCTAGAGAGAGAATTTTGGCGGAAGAGTTGGTTTTGATTTGGGATTTTGGAATTATGAAGAAGATGACTTAATTTGGGGGTCTTGAATCATTATCTAGTTAGTCTAATTTAGTGTAAAATGACGTCACTTAATACTAACTTAAAGGAAAACCCCAAAGTACCCCTTAAGTTTAACTGCCATAAGGCAGTTTCAGGCCTCACCCACGACCATGGTCTGTGGATGGACCTACGTGGTGTGCTGGTTAACCGTGGGTTGAGGTTCTGGGGCTTATTTTCCAGGCCTTGACCTACTCCCCTCATCCACGAGGCGTGGGTGCCCTCCGTGGGTCACTTCCCAGGTAGCCCCTAAGCGTCCTCTTCAAGGACCCATGGTTGGTCCTTGGGGTTTGTACCTTGATGTTCTAACACCAAACCCTATATTTTTAGGTACGGGGAGGTACGTTCAAGACTCTAACTCTAACGTCAAGCTCTAGTTTAGCCTACTAGTTTCTAGGGTGTTACATGCCTAGCCTACCACGACCCATACCAAGGGTCGTGGTCTTCGCCATGAGTCGTAGCCGTGGTCGTGGTCGTGGTTTCTTGGGCAGTGTCTATGGAAGAATGGACTACCCAAGTCCTCTCCCTTCACCCTTTCCCACTTCCATGGATCTAACCCTCACACACCTAGCTCTAATTTAGCCTACTAGATTCATACGTGTTACATTCTCAATGTAAAAGTATAGAGTATGGGAGGAAGAGTGAAAATGTCCTCTTTACAGGTTATGCCTATGGAGATCTATCAACGGGAGGAGTGGTATCATTCGGGGGATAAGTGTCTCGTAATAAGATCACATGAGGCAACAAAATATCATCAGTTGGGGTATTAGTGCCCGGAACATCACTGGGAGGAATGGGTAAGTTTTAAGAGACTCCATTTGTGCCAACTACGGAGGTCTCCAAAGTCACCTGGACAATCATATTTTTAGTGTCATACAACTCCATGAGTGTCTAAATAATCCCCTGTTTATCCTCCTCTCTTTTCATCTCATCTTCATCCATCTTCTTGGCCAAATCATTATCGGTTCTCTCATCATCATCACCATTCTCAGCAACATCAACTCTCTCAGCTATCCCACTCATTTGCACATTCGGAGATGGCTCACTACTAGGCATAGTCACTGGCATAGAGGTTGGTACATCAGGTAGGGGAACATCACCCCACAACATGAAAATGTTAATAGACCTCAGCTGGTCTACATCCACTTGCAACGTAGCAAGATGACCACTCATGGTATCAAACTCAACTGAACTACCCTCGGTCGTCTCTTGATAACGCTCAACTACACTTCATCCACTTTTAAGTGTAGGCGATCGCAATCTAGTATAAACCCAACGAAGAGTTGGGGTCGATTCTACAGGGAGTGATACGGTAGAGAATTCAATTACGAAGTGAAAGATGTGTTCTAGTTGCGGTTGTAAGAATAGATCTTATCGAAACCATTAAAGTAAATTGTAGGGGTTGACACCTAGTGTCAAATGGAGGAATTGAGTGACAGTTAACAACTATGAAAATAGGAGAGTATTCAAGTAGAGAGGGATCCTTGGGGATGTGATCGATTAATCGCCAAATTTGCTATACGGGTGATTACTATTTACTAAAAACCGTTGAATCTTAATGGGTAGGCTAGACTTTAGATGTAATAGCCCTCTCTCGATCAACTATCACGATTCAAGCGAATTATCTCGAACCTCGACAAGCATAACAATTATGAACAACCCAAAACCTCAATTAATCTACTATCTCGAGCTAGATTGGTAAGATCAAATTAAGACTCCCTTTCTCAAGCATAATCCACAAAAACCCAATCACTACTGATTCTACCTTTGAAAGTAGGACACCCATTTTCAGTGTGGGAGACACCGAGGGATCATGTTATAGCTCACATGGGCTTTATGTTAGTTAAGGCTAATTCCCCACATTAGTAATAAACTAAGGTTACTTCAAGATGTATCGCATATGAGTTCAAAGGATTTAATGATTAAGTTAGCTTGCATTGACCTTGGTTTTATGACTTATCTTTTCTAACTCTTTTATATCATGTTTAGCTTGGTCAACTGCATGTCATGAAATGAAATGTCCCTTTTAGCATATTTTAAATGTTTTATGCATGCCTATCATACTTAGGACATTGGTTTGTACTATCGCATACTCTTGCCTACATTTTTCCCAAATATAGGGTCCGACAGTTAGGGTCATCAGTTTCGTGGATAAAGGTTGACTTGAGATATTTTTGAGCTTTGGTGAGTCCGAGCGGGAAATAGACTTCAGTATTGACCTTCTCCTAGATACGCAACCTATTTCTATTCCTCTTCACCGAATGGCTTCGGTAAAACTTAAGGATTTGAAATAACAATTGAAAGATTTGTTGGATAAGGGTTTCATCCGACCGAGTATCTCTCCATAGGGTGCTCCAATTTTTTTTTTTAGAAAGAAAGATGGTTCTCTTCATATGTGTATTGACTATCGTCAGTTGAATAAGGTGACCATTAAGAATAAGTATCTTCTTCCAAAGATAGATGATTTATTTGACAAACTTCAAGGGGTAAGTTATTTCTCTAAGATTGATCTTTGATTGGGTTATCACAAATTGAGGGTGAGGGAAGATGACATTCTGAAGACGGCTTTTCAAACTCGGTATGGTTATTATGAGTTTTTAGTAATGTCATTTGGGTTGACTAATGCTCCGGCGGCGTTTATGGACTTGATGAATATGGTGTTTAGACAATACCTTGGCATGTTTGTGCTTCTGTTTATTGATGATATTTTGATCTACTCAAGAAGTGAGAATGAGTATATTGATCATTTGAGGATCGTGTTGCAAATTTTTAAGGACCAACAACTCTTTACAAAGTTTAGCAAATGTGAATTTTGGTTAAGGTCTGTAACTTTCCTTGGTCATATTATATCAAGCAAGGGTATTGAGGTAGATCCTAAGAAGACAGATGTGGTCAAGAGTTGGCCTAGACCTATAACTCCTTCGGATATTAGAAGTTTATTGGGTTTGGCCGGTTACTATAGAAGGTTTGTTGAAATATACTCTTTGATTGCCTCTTCTTTGATAGCCTTAACTCAAAATAAGGCTAAGTTCATATGGTCTAAATTATGTGAAAAGATCTTTCAAGAGTTGAAAGATAGACTTACTTCCGCTCCGGTGTTGACCTTACCGGAAGGGACGGATGGTTTTGTGGTTTATTGTAATGCCTCGAGAATTTGGCTAGGGTGTTTGCTTATGCAAAATAGTAAAGTTATTGCCTATGACTCAATGCACTTAAAATTCATGAGAAGAATTATCCTACTCACGACCTTTAATTAGCGACGGTCATTTTTGCCTTAAATATTTGGAGGCACTATTTTTATGGAGTTCATGTAGATGTATTTACCTATCACAAGAGTTTTCAATATGTGTTTAATGAAAAAGATTTGAATCTTTGCCAAAGAAGATAGCTTGAGTTATTGAAAGATTATGACATGAGTGTTCTTTATCACCCTGGTAAAGCTAATGTGGTAGCAGATGCTCTTAGTCGATTATCTATGGGTATTGTTGCTCAAATTGAAGAAGAAAATAAAGAGTTGGTTTGAGATGTTCATAGATTGGCTCGATTAGGTGTTCAATTGGTGGACTCCACCAAAGTTGGTGTTATGGTTCACAATGGTTCCAAATCATCGTTTGTGGAGGAAGTGAAAGCCAAGCAAGGTCTTGATCCAATTTTGGTAGAATTGAAAGAAGCGGTGCTTAATAAATCCATTGAGTCTTTCTCCCAAAGGGGAGATGGGGTACTTATATACCAAGGTCGTTTGTGTGTTCTGAATTTTGATGACTTGAGGGAAGAAATCTTGTTAGAAGCCCATAATTCTCGGTATTCCATTCACCTGAGAGCCGTCAAGATGTACCGTGATTTATGGGAGGTCTATTTGTGGAATGGGATCAAGAAGGATAATGTGGGCTTTGTGGCTAAGTGTCCAAATTGCCAACAAGTAAAAGTTGACCACCAGAAATAGGGAGGTTTATCCAAAGACATTAGAATTCCGACTTGGAAGCGGGAAGATTTGAATATGGACTTTATTGTTGGTTTTTCTTGCACCCGGTGACAACATGACTCTATTTGGGTTATAGTAGATCAGATGACGAAATCAGCTCATTTCTTTCCCGTCAAGGTTTCTTATTAAGGGAAGGATTATGCCAAGATGTACTTGAGAGAAATGGTAAAGTTGCATGGACTGCCTTTTTCCATTATATCTGATCGTGGTACCCAATTTACTTCTCAGTTTTTGAAGTCATTCCAAAAGGGTCTTGGTACTCGTGTTAAGCTTAGTACGGTCTTTCATCCCCAAACTGATGGGCAAGCGGAGCGTACTATACAAACTTTGGAAGATATGTTAAGGGTGTGTGTGATTGATTTTAAGGGTAATTGGGATGACCATTTGCCATTGATTGAGCTTGCCTATATTAATAGATATCACTCGAGTATTGATATAGCTCCATTTGAGGCCCTATATAGTTGGAGCTATAGATCTCCCATAGGTTGGTTTGAGGTGGGTTAAGTTTCCCTAATAGGTCCCGAATTGGTACATGAGGTCATAGAGAAAGTTTGACTCATTAGAGAAAGGTTGAAAACAGCTCAAAGTCGGCAAAAGTCATATGCCAATGTGAGGAGAAGGGATCTAGAGTTTGATGTTAATGATTGGGTTTACTTGAAAATCTCACCAATGAAGGGTGTAATGAGGTTTGGTAAGAAAGGGAAGATTAGTCCCCGATATGTAGGCACATATCAGATTTTGAGGCATGTTAGTAAGGTTGCTTATGAGTTAGATTTGCCAAATGAGTTGGCACGTGTTCATTCGGTTTTTCATATCTCTTTGTTGAAGAAATGTGTTGATGATCTGACATCCATAGTTCCCTTAGAGGGGTTGGGAGTTTATGAAAGTCTTTCTTACGAGGAAGTTCCGGTTGAGATTTTGGACCGGCAAGTTAAGAATTTGAGAAACAAGAAAGTTGCTTCCATGAAAGTATTGTGGAGGAATCAATTAGTTGAGGGTGCTACTTGGGATGCCGAGGCCGATATGATATCCCGATATTCTCATCTTTTTCTTTCTACTCCTACTCTAGCTTGAGTTAATGAGTTCCTCTTGGTTTGTTCTTTGTTTTGGAGTCATGTGTTTTATGTGTTTCCATGATTTCCTTATGTTATGCATGTTCAGGAAAGCTTGTGTTTTGAAAGAAAATGAGTTTAGATGATTTATTTTCCTCGTGTTGTTGTGCATTGAGTATGAGATTGCCTATAGACTCCATGAGATGAATTGATGAACATGCTTTAGCTATGCTTTTTTAGAGTGAATTGCATATAGGCTTCATTAGATTGTGTTGAGCATGCTTTTAGCTTGGAGAAGGTAGTTCCTCCTTGAACATGAGTAATTTTGAAAACTCATGCATATTGTGTTGCTAGATGTAGTTCCTAGTTCCTTATGATGCATTGAGTATGTTTAGCTAGGAGTAGATGTTTCCTCCTTGTATATGTGCAGTGCATGCACGATGGGCTATTAGAGTTAGTTTCACCCCTCTTATGATTTTTTTAGAACGTCCTAGCTTGGAGTCGATAGTTCATCCTTGGTTGTATGCATTGCATTGTAGGTTGTGTTGTTAGTTCCTCTCATACTCTCTTAGTACCAGCTTAAATCTTATTCAAGGACTAATGGTCCCAAGAGGGAGATATTGTAACACCCCGTATTTGAAAAAGGGAAAAGAAGCCATTTTGGTAAAACTTCAAGTGCCAGCCATGAAGGCCACCCACGGCTCGTGGATGGGACCACGGAATTAAGGTGTTGTCCGTGGATAGCCTTGCCTAACGAAGGTCTTGAGGCTTAGGACCACGGCCAGACCTACGGACCGTATATCAGACCATGATCTGTGGTCGGGGTCCGCTGTTCGATGGCCAAAATTCGACTCTCTGATCCCAACGACGGTCCACCAGGATAGGCCATGGGTCAGACCACGGTACTTCGACTGGGGCTCATTAGTGGCCATCTGGCAGTTATTTTTAGGGGCAGTTGGGCCTTTTCCTATTTAATTAACTCCTATACTATGTCGTTTGCCTATGGTTCGGACCAATATATAAGCGTTTTTACCCCCAAATTTCCCAATAGAAATTATTCTCTCCAAACTAACCAAAAAGAAGAACTCTCAAATAATTGTCTCTCTAGAAGAAGAAGAAGAAGAAGAAGAAGAAGAAGAAGAAGAAGAAGAAGAAGAATTATTCTCTCCAAACTAACCAAAAAGAAGAACTCTCAAATAATTGTCTCTCTAGAAGAAGAAGAAGAAGAAGAAGAAGAAGAAGGAGGAGGAGGAGGAGGAGGAGAGGAAGAGGAAGAGGAAGAAGAAGAAGGAGGAGGATTCACCTAGAGTTTCAAGTCAAGGTCTCCATTCCTCCCTTGAAGGCTAGAATTTGGATTCAAGGTATGATAGTTTTCATCCTGGATTTCCCAAATTCCTCTATTTCAAAAGGTAGAATTCCCCAATTGAGTTAGGATTCTCTTCAATTATCATGGGGTCTCTTAATTGTTGATTTAAATGATTGATTTATGATATCTTATGCATGAATTGATGAATTACAATGATTTTATGATGATTTCCCCATAAACCCATGTAATCCCCATGTTTTCAAGTTATGAATCATATGATGTGGGCTTTTGACCTTCAAGGAAGAGTTTTATGAAATTAAGAATGTGTTGCAAGCTTTACATGTATTTATGATGAAATCCATATCTAACCCATGTTTTCTAAGAATTGATGATTAAAAGTGGGTTTTAGACCTCAAGAGGTAAATTATGGACTTATGCATTTTCTTATGAAATCTATGCAAATGTGTTAAGGGTGCCTTGAGAGTAAAATACCAATAATGATGTTGTTTTTGTGTTGTTGAAAGGATATTCTCAAAAACACATAACTAGAATGATGTGAAAGGCTTTCTCACATAGAAAGGAATCTTAGGTTGAAAGGCTTTCTCACCTAAGTGAATCAAAGAGTTAGAGATATCCTAATGAATCTTTCTTGGATTGGTTGTCCAGGGGCACCTTTCCATGAATAATAAGGTCAAGTAAGAAATGACTATTCTGTGGGATTTATGCTTAGCATTGAGAGGATATTGATAATGAGATGGAAGCTCTCCCATAGTAAAGGCCAGGTTTCTAGAAGCAATCTCATGAGATGGAAGCTCTCCTGAGTAGAGGTTGGGTTTCTAGTAGCAATCTCCTTATCCCTTAACTATGTTCCCCCATAGGTTGATTAGCTAGTTGATCCACATTAGCTAGAAGTTCATGGTTCTACCTTGGCAGGTAGGACACCCCTTTTCGGTGTGGGAGACATTGGGGGATCATGGCTATGATGAGACAAGTGTTTTAGACTTCCGCTTTCTTTTATAAAATGTTTTGGACTTGGACTATTGTTTTACTCTTATTGTTATATTTCTTATGTTATGAGAGCTAAGTGGCTTGTATGGAGTCCTTCGAGATTTTATACGCCATGTTACATCTAGGGGGTATCCCTAGGTTGTGACACAAAAGCAACTCTCACACTCTCAAAGATAAACACATGCATGACTCTACCCATAGGCTTGCTTGTATTTTCTAGCCAACATGACTTTCAGCTCATTCAAGATTACAAAGGTCTTTCAAGGCTTGTAACAGGGCTGAGGGTAAAGGTATGATCATTTTTTCTTAGTGACTTCTACCTTCATGAAGCATGGCCTGCATTTCACTTTTCTCCTTCTCTTTCACACTTTATGATTTTCACAATCCACCCTATGTTCTTTTAAGCATGATTCATTGAACACCCCATTTCTTTAATCCATTGCACAAACTTTGTTTTAACATTCTCTTTCTTTTTCAATCTCTTTTCTTCTTTTTCTTTTCTTTTTTTTATATGGAGGGGTTCCATCTTTTTCAACACAATCCATCAAAGGCAAATTTTTACTAACTTTTTGACTTTTTTCCTTTTCCACCCTACCCCCAACTTAGGCTTTTGTCCTTAGTTGACTATTTAAACGAACCAATGATTCATGAAGGTTATAGATAATGGGACAAAGAGGTAAAAGTTGTTCATGTTTCATCCAAAAAAAATGGTAGGCTCAAATGGTGTCAAGCTAGGTTCACACTCTCACAAGGTGGTCACAAATAGGTATAGTAACAATTTTGGTTCACTCTTCACAAATTGTGCCTAAGATCATCTCTATCATTTGCCTACATTAGTCAATTGGACTAACGGGGCAAGTTCTAGGTATTTCCAAGTACATATTTCAAGGAAATCTCACCACACATGGCATTCAACAGAATCATCAAACAAAACTCCACAATTTTTAGCTTGCGTGCAACAATCATCACAAGAGGTCAAATCAACAACCGGCTAGTCACAATGAGATGCTAAGAGTTCACATATGAATTATGCAGCTCAAGTTGCCTCATTGGAGTCGCACATACATACCGTTCAATCAAGAGCACTATTAAATTCATAGGTATTGATCACAACTGACTCATAAAATTGCAAGAGAACAGCCACATTCACAAACACCAAGAGGTGGAAATTTTTAATTTGAGTCAAAAACCAACACATTCACATTAAAACTAATACCAACACATTGATATTAAAATCAATGGTCACCAATAAAGTCAAGCATTCATAACAAGCAATATTATCCATAGAACAACCCAAAAGAGGCAGGTATGAAGATACCTCACCCCGCCAAACAAAACAAGTAATTGTCCTCAAATGCAAACTAAATAAAAAGTCTAAATAGAAAACTGAAAAGAGTCAAAATCCCCATGTCAAGCTAAGCTGGTGGTGAACTCTGCATATCAGTGACTCCTTCAGTATGGGCATCAATACCAGGCTCAACTCCATTCTTTGCTTCGCTGAAGCCCACCATAGATGTATCTCGACGTGACGCCTCCACAATTTTCTGCACCATCACACCCTAAAGGTCCTCCAAGTCATCATAAACGCAGCATCTCACGCACCAAACTCCTCCTCATCAATCTTTAAAGCCTCGGATTCAGTATCCTCATCAGCCACAACAACATCTACAATTATAGTAGCCGGAAGGATCTCAGAAATGGCTGTCAAATTTTTACTCTGGACATCGGGACGGGTCACCATACTGAAAAATATAGATAGATCTATGGATTTTAGCTCATCCACATCACGCCTCAACCCAACAATATCGGCCTTCAAGGTTGTCGTATCCTCAGACTAGCTCCTACCCTGCTCATAAGCTTCCACTCGCACCATGAGGACATCTAAAGCTAAACCATGTGCATCAATAAGCTCTCGGTGCTCTCCCAACTCAGCATGTATAGGAGCCAAGGCAACTGCAATGGCCCTCTCAATCATCCCGGGGATAGAAGCCTCAACCCGAGAAGCACGAACATCAGCAGAATGAGCAAGATGGCCCATCTTAAATAGCATGGCTTGGGATACCTGTAGGTTCACCGGCCTGAGTAGGAGGGGTTGTGTATGGATCAAGCATCTCAACATCTACAACCGAGAAAGTGTCCACTGGTGCATCTCTCCTTCTCTCGGCCTCATCTCTAGTGTACTCAGCCTCTATCCTTCGGATGTCAGTAGATAAAGTGGGAGTCACTTCCACATCCGTCTTCTCAATCAATGGGACCCAAGCACGTCTACACAACTCCGTGATCAACATCAGAAATGAGAGACAAGTCTAACTCTGCTTGGCCCTCATAGCCATCTCTTGCTCAATAATCCAACCGAGATTTAGTCTCTCCCGATCCATGATGCATCCCAATAATGCAGTCTTCGGATGCCTGAGAATAGACTCGTTCTGTGATGGCATCAACGTATTTCTGATAAACCCAAACTAGTATCTGGCAGCCACGTTCAAATCCTTCTTCTCTATTGGAACACCCGTCTCAATCCATGGCGGTGTGATGTCTAAGATTAGTGGAGCCAGCCAACCTTTCAAGTCATCAAGGGTCTTCTTCCGTACTTTATCTACAAAGAAGTGGATTATACTCATCATGCACCCTAACACCTCATTGACGTCAGTGCTACTACATTTAACTTTATGGCCCCGTACCACTACATGGTCCACATGTGTGAACGCACTTGCCTTCTTCTTTCCCTTGGGCACTAGCTTTTCGTACTCCGTATAGAACTCTCAGACCCAAGAAGGAATGTAGAAGCCTCGGGGCTTGGTGAAAATCTCAAACTTGTGGAACTTGATAGTGTTTTACACCTCTGAGTACCTATCTACTACTCCGTCTGTCAACAATCTATTCTCCTCAAAAATGGTCCTCAAACCCGCGGCCTTCAATCAGTTCAACGACAGGGGTAGGGGTGCCTGAACTGGTGGCACCGCAGGTACCTGCTCGACACTCTATGCTGGAGGTGGAGGACGAGTAGGAGGCACAGGGATACTGCATGGATCATGTAAAGACTTTGAGTGTAGTTCCGCTCCACTCGTTTGTAGAGTCTGATCATCCTCCGGCTCAGACACGGATACTGGAGATCTATCCCCCAAGTTGCCCTCACATTCCCACTCTAATGAAGTGAGGTGGGTGGCATAGATACCCATGGTGTCGAAGCTCTCCTTAGCTGGACTTGGTTGTACGGGCTCCTTACCCTTGCCTTTCCCCCTGTTGGAAGAAGTTTCGCTTGTACAGTTCGGGAGGACCCATCACCCTCGTTAATTGCAATGCCTCATGCACGCTTTTGTGGTGGTTGATTCATTTCGGGTACTTTTAGTCTATCCATACCTGCAACACAACATCAAATAAATCAATATGTTAGAAACAATTCAAAAATAGTCTGAGACTAAAGAAGTGCAGGAAAACTCGTTGAGTCGTTTGGCGAGCCAAGTCCGGCTCGCCGAATGTTCCAAACTAAATATTCTCAGAATTCAACATAAGTCAGCGATGTTCAGGGCCTTTTGGTGATTTACCGACACCATTCGGCAAACAAAAAATAGGTTGCCGAAAGTTACAGAATAATTTCTAAAATATTTGGGCACAAAAGGGCGATCTTAAGGACATTCGACGAGTCATCGATTAAACTCGGCGAGCTCAGGCATATCACTGAATGTTACAGAATCATTTCAACAAAATTGGAGAATAAAAAGGCGATCCAAGGGTCATTACGGGAACCGCCGAATGATTTGGCAAGCTCGACTAAGCTCGCCAAAAGGTCTTTCATGCCATATTTTGACCCTAACATCCAATTTCTAACCCGCAGAACACGAGAATGAAATTAAACACCAATTCTATGCAATTAATCCCATACCCATACCACTAATGACTTTGGGGCACTCAGACTTCCCCCGATTTTTCTGAAATTTCCCGATCGACGTCTTTTGCCCTTAAGAATGACATCACCCGCTCTATTATTGGAAAATATAAGTAGATCGGTGCAATAGGGGTTACTCAGACTTCACCCATACCAGACCGAACAGTTAATCAACACAAGCCCACAATTTGAATCATTCACACATGTAGGATACAATAGTTATAGGCCAAAATTCGTATAAACAAAGTACGACAATGGCACAAATTATCAACAAACATCCAAACAACCAATATTACACAAATAGTTCAACAGGGATACGATCATGCATTTGGAAACTACTAAAATTTTTAAAGACGAGGTTCGAATCACCAACCTCAAGAGTAGACAAATGAGTTCTAGGCTAGAGAATCGACAAGCAAAAATGAACGAAATCCCCCCCCGAGCATTTGATCCCAACTCAAAAATAACAAGAACAAAATTTGAAAATATGGTTGTAAAAGTGCAAAGGTCAAAAAATATGAAATGAGGGAAGTTTTTGAATTTAAAAATGGTTCAGGCATGTATGATCCTTCACTTCGCGCGCCAGTCGGCCACGCCAACTTATATCGCCGACCATTCGGCGATGCGCCGAATGGCTCTTTTGTATGCCGAGTATTCCAGAACCTCCAGCTAATTAGTTGGTCAAAACGGCAATCCAGATCGAGCTCGCCGACCTCTTTGGCAAATCACCGACAAGTACCTGGGCTCGCCTAATTGCTCATCTTCCCAAAACTTTGAATTTTCGACCTGCACATCTAACACCTGTTATTCAAACAGCAATAATAAAAGCTAAAAACTTAGGTTGCCTCCTAAGAAGCACCTTATTTAACATCGTGGCCGATGAAGATATGCTTTCACGATTCATTCTTTGGGTTGACCATGGTATCACTCGGTAATCCTCCTTTGTGCCTTGGGTTTAAATGAGTCCAGATTTGACCCATTTGTGTTTCCATATGTTTAATAGACACCAGTGACAGAAGTAACCATCTGGTTCAGAGTTGAGACGTCTTCTTTCATTTCTGTTAGCACTTTGTCCGACCCTTCCACCTTGTTGAGAGTTCGTGCAAGCATATCTTCAATGCGGAAATTTTTCGTGTCGGCCCTTTGCTCTTTCGTCTTTTGACGCTCATGGGGAGGTAGATATCTCTCTTTGTCACCATCTCGCTCCCTCCGGTTTGTACCATGGTTAGGCAACTCCTATCATAGTCCTTCCAACCTTAATCACGCTCTCTATTCCAACATTGGTTCCCGCCTGTCCTTGGTTAATTTTGGCGGAAACCTCCTCCCTGATTTGCTAGAAAGTGTACTTCTTCATTGTACAAAGCTTAAAGTGTGCATCATAAGAATTTACTCTGCTAACTTCAACTGCGTTCATAGCCTTAGAACCACTACCCATGACATGTTTTGACAAAAGATCCATTTGGGTCATTATTTTAGCCAATGTTTTCATCCCGCTCTTGGTCATTTTATATTTGTTCCCTTGTCATCCTGAAGTTCAAAGGAGACACTTGATCTTCCCTAGTGTACCAAGCACGGTTGATCTTTGTCATCCCATCAAGAAGAGTAGACGTTATTCATAAGGTTGTTGTATAATTCCTCCTTGGACAAGTTGGTCGGCCACACCCTTGTTGACTGAACTAGACTCCGGTAGAAATGTTGTAACAACACGTTGTTCGGGAGTCCATGAGTTGGACATTGGTGTAGCAGCTTCTGAAACCTCAACCATGTCTCATGGATTGGTTCACCATCCAATCGTTTTAACCCCTGAATATTATCTCTTAATGTCATCATCCTAAAATGAGGGAAATATCTTATGTAGAACGCCTCAGTAAGCTTTTCCCAAGGCGTAATCAAGTCCCTTGGTAAGTCATCTAACCACTTTGTTGCCCCCCACCATCAAAGAAACCAACCGAAGTCGGACTGACTCCTTTGAGATGTTCTTGAACGAAAATGGACCACACACGTCCATAAAATTCCAGATGTGGTCATGGGGATCCTCATGAAATAGCCCTCCGAATAAACCTTTCATTCGCAATAGTTGCAAAATCATGCTAGGCACATGGAATACCATATTGCCCATGACCGAAGGCAACCGAATAGCACCCACACTACCCAATTAAGCTTCATCGACATCGCTCAAGTTACCGATGTCATCATGATGTCCAAGTTGTCTAGTGTTGTTCACGTTCACACTCATCTCGTCACATGTTCAAGAGCAGCCAACAAAAAACTAAAACAAAGTAAGTCGATTCAACTACCAACAAGGTTAGATCACAACTAAACTTCACTAAAAGAATTCTGAACACCACTTCCTGGAAGCGGCACCATTTTTTAAACGCTCAACTACACTTCATCCAATTCTAAGTGTAGGCGATCACAATCCAGTATAAACCCAGCGGAGAGTTGGGGTCGATCCGACATGGACTGATACGGTAGAGATTTCAATTACGAAGTGAAAGATGTGTTCTAGTCAGGGTTACAGAAATAGATTTTATAGAAACCATTAAAGTAAATTGCAAGGGTTGACAACTAGTGTCAAATGGAGGATTGAGTGACAGTTAACAACTACGAAAACAGGGGAGTATTCAAGTAGAGAGGGATCCTTGGGTATGTGATCGATTAATTGACAATTTCGCTATACGGGTGATTACTATTTCCTGAAAACCATTGAATCGTACTGGGTAGGCTAGACATTGGATGTAATAGCTATCTCTAGATCAACTATCACAATTCAAGTGAATTCTCTAGAACCTCGACAAGCATAACAATTATGAAGAATCGTAGTGGGTAGGCTAGACTTTAGATGTAATAGCTATCTCTCGATCAACTATCACAATTCAAGTGAGTTCTCTCGAACCTCGACAAGCATAACAATTATGAAGAACCCCCCAAAACCTCAATTAATCTACTCTCTCGAGCTAGATTGGCATGATCGAATTAAGACTCACTTTCTCAAGCTGAATCCACAACAACCCAATCACTACAATCAGCAATTGATAACTTTAATTCTAAAACCTCTTTCTCAAGCAAGCATAGAATACTAGGCTAGAACTGTATTTGCAACTACAATTCATGAATTAAAACTCAGTTATCAATCTAACCCACTTCAAATCAACAATTAAATCAGTAAATACTGACACCCATAAGCTAATTGAGACAATAAATCATATAATCACACCCCCAAGAATGGGAGTTTTAGCCAAACTTTATAAAAAGCAAGAAAATGTTACCAACTATGTTCTCCTTCGATCTCGATAAATGATTTCCGATCTTCACAATGCTCAAAATTAGTTCAAAATCCAAACCCAACTCTAAATTTCTACTCAAAACATAAAGAAAAATGTTTAGAGTGCTTTAGATAAAAAAAACCCAGAGATAGAATGTGAGGGAACCGTGTTGGAACTTCTTTTTGTCTTTTCAAAATTCAATTTATACGTTCCCAGATTTTTGCCTACGGAGTCATTCAGTGGAGTTAGTAGAGCATCGCCGACCTGGTCGGCGATGCACCAAGTGTCCCTGTCCATCGCCTTCGTGACTTGACTCTTCACCATTCCTCTTCTGTAACTTTCGGCGATCGGGATCTCCATCATCGATCCAATCAGCAGTTTGCCGACACGCCATGTTTTATCGCCAAGTTGGCTTTCCCCAGGGCTAGCATGATGTAACTTAAGGCAAGCTGAAGAGTTGCCGAGTGGTCTTGGTGATCGTCAGCCTTGCTTTTCTTCAACTGTTTCAGCTTTTCCTACTCTTTTTTGCCAGTTAATGTCCTTGGCTTGCTCTTTTGCCTTCATAGCTGCAAATTAGCACTTAAACATCAGTTTAGAGTATAAAATAGGCATTGAGGATACTAATACTATGAATAATAAGCCCTAAATGAGTAAAAATCCCAGACTTATCATCTCTCATGCCTATAATCAAGTAGTGAGGTTATCCAACCTCACCTCATGTGACTCAACCTTCTCACAACGGGTAACCCTTTCTCTCAAAGTAGACATCTCCCTCTCAATTGCTCTATCAGTTATCTTGGGCATATCCTTTTTGAACATCGTGGCCCTAACATCCACAGACCGGTCAAGACTACCCATTTGGTAAATCATGGTCTGGGTCAAGGGGAACAGGGAGAACGAACGAATGCAGGTGTAGTAGTAGCAGTAATAGAGGAAGATATGGAAGGAACAGTGAGAGGCAATTATATACCTGACTGCTCCCCATAAGGAGAATATGTCGTGGCCTCAGAAGACAAGGTATTTGGATCAACAACGGGCATGGTTTCTGGTGGTGGCGGCTTCCTCTGAGCCGCATAATCTCGGAAGTAGTTAGCCTCAATCTTTTGGATGTCATCGAAAGAGGTCGTGGTGATCCGTACATCAATTTTCCCTCGAAAGGGAACTTTCACTTTTTCACACAACTAGGTAATAAGGACTAGAATGGAAGTGAGGTGTGTTCTTTCCTAGCCCTCAAAAGAATCTCCTCCACAATTATCGACCCGATATTAAGTTTAATCTAATCAATGATGCACCCCACTAGTACTGCTTTTGAATTCATGAGGATGGACTCATTTTGCGACGGCATTAAATTGCTGCTTATAAATCCAAACCAATAAAGACCCTTGACATTTATGTCTTTCATTTCAATTTAGCTTCGTCAACTAACCATGGTGGAGATGAATCTGAAATGACTGGTGCCAACCTCTCTTTGTGGGAATCTAACTTGAACTTCATTCGAAGTTGGAATTTCTCGGTTGAGTTATTTTTGGTGCCAAGAACAGCATTTATCGTACTAGCATCACATGGCGATTTCTTACTACATACTTCTAATTCGTCTAAGAGTTTCCATATTGTGATCTTTCTCTTCTTAGGCAAGGCCTTTGCGTAGGCTTCGTAGAATTCCCTGGCCTATTTTGGCACATATGGTTATATGAGTTTTGTGAATTGTTCAAACTGGTGAAACTTGATAGTCTCCCTTATGGCCATGGAATGACTCATAACCCTATAAGTGGAGAGCATTCTCTCTTCAAGAATTGTTTGTTCTCCATTCGCCTTGAGCCTATTAAGGACCATTGGAGCTATTATAAGAAGAACAGGAGAGGCAAGGGTTGGATCCTGAGGATGTGATCCAACCTTAGAACGAATATATGTCATTTTTGTGGCAAATACTTACGTGATCTCTTACCCACACTTGGTCACCCTCTTTCTCAAAAGGTCCAATGCCCTCTCCATTGCCCTGTCAATCATCCCAGACATGTTTTTCTCAAACCTAGTGGCTCTAACATCTGTAGACCGGGCAAGACTACCCATTTGATAAATTAAGGCCTGGGTTAAAGGTGACGGCTAGTAGGAGTAAGGCTAGGCACAACATCAATAATAGGACTAACATGAGTGGTTCCAGATAAAGGCACAGCGGAGGAGGAGGATATACTCGACTGCCCTACAGAAGGAGCGGGTGTGTTGGCCTTAGAAGCTAGTATAGCTGGATCAACTACGGGCGCAGTGTTTTGTGGTGGTGGCTTCTTCCAATCCGCATAGTCCCATAAATATTCAGATTTAATCTTCCTAATGTCACTGTAAGATGCTGGGATGATCCATACATCTGACTTCCACCGAAAGGGAACTCCTGCTCTCTCACAAAGCTAGGTAATGAGGATTGTAAATGGAAGAGAGGTATGATCTTGTCTGGCCCTTAACAATATTTCATCAATAATAATAGACCCGACATTGAGTTCAATACGATCAATGATACATCCTACTAGCACTTATTTGGGACGCCAGAGGATGGACTTATTTTGTGACAGCATTATATTGCTACTTATAAATCCAAACCAATAAAGACCCACGACATTTATGTCTTTTAAAAAAAAAATTCTTCAACTAACCATGGTGGAGATTAATCTAAAATAAGTTGTGCCAACCACTCCTTATGGGAATCTGACTTGAACTTCATTTGAACATGGAATCTCTCGATTGAGATGATTTTTGTGCCAAGAACAGTATTTATCGTACCAGAATCACATGGCACTTTTTTGCCACGTATTTCTACTTCCTCTAAGGGTTTCCATATTGTGCTCTTTCTCTTCTTAGGCAAGGCCTTTGCATAGGCTTCGTAAAATTCCCTGGCCCATTTTGGCACATCTAGTTGTCTGAGTTTTGTGAACAATTCAAATCAGTGAAACTTGATAGTCTCCTTTTTGGCAGGGTAATCACTCATTATCCAATTAGTGGAGAGCATTCGCTCCTCAAGAATTTTTTGTACTCTGTACACCTTGCGCTTATTAATAGCCCTTGGGCTATAATAGAAATAACATGAGAGGTAGGGCTTGGATCCTAAAGAAGTGTTACCAACTTGCAATGGATATTTGTCCTTTCTGTGGAAATCCAACTTGGAACGGATATTTGTCCTTTTTGTGGCAATATGCTTATGTGGCCTCTTACCCACACTTGTAGGAGACTGTAGAGTGGCTTGTTGCGGATAGGGAGCCTCAGATTGCTCGTTAAGGGTGATTCCCATATGCCTTTCCAAATGAAGGGGGCAGGAGAGAAGTCCCTATCTGACTCCGTATTCAAAGAGACTACATGTTTACATTTTCTTTTGGCCATAATCTGCAAAGAACAAACATCAAATCATAGAATCGGTGAAGCTTAATTGAAATCAAACTCAATTAAAAACACAATTCAAAAATGGTCCTGAGGCTAGCCTAATAAAAAGTCAGATCGCCAAACAGGATGGGCAAGCTCTGATAAGCTCGCCGAATCAGACAAAATTAAAAATTAAAGAACTCAGGCAAAATGTGTGGAGTAAATTCCAACTCGGTGATTTGCTGAGTTGGTTTCGGTGAGCTAAGACAAGTCCAGCGAAACTAACAGTACAAAGCAAAAAGAAGTAGTCATCAAGGGTGATGTCCATCCCACTTGACGATACGCTGAGTAGGTTTGTTGAACTTAGACAAGTTCACCAAATGGGATAGTACCCAAGGTCGCATATTCACTCAAGAAGGCAAGCAAGGGCTTACTCGGAGATTCACCTATGCGCCTTGGCAAGCTAAGACAAGCCCACCAAACATGTGGTGTTCAGCCCAATGCCTAATTTCATACACAAAACCAACCCACGCAACAAGATCAAGTTCCCCAAAAACATTACAATCCACCCACATGCTTATCTACCCATGGGTACTCAAACTTCCCCCAATTATCACAAATTATTGATCATATTAACGATTTTCCCTTAATAAATTCATCACTTTATCTATCATTGGGCAAAATCATGCAATCGGGTCAACACTGGGCTACTCAGACTTTACCCACATCAAATTCAACCAAGACCCACTAAATATAAGGGTTCAATATCAACATTTAACCAACACAATTAAATTTAGTAGTTTCTAGGCACAAACATATGCAATCAATTCATGGGCACAATTCAATATGATCATTTTAGCATTACCCATTGAAAGTAACAAACAACATGCATCATATGGACTAATTCCCATACATAGAACACACTTTTAAGCTCAAAATATAAAATGGAAATCAAAAACCAACCTCAAACAAAAGCAAAATGCAAAAATATGGGATATTAGGGTTGGGTCGACTGATCTAGAAAGATAGTGCACTCCACATACTCAAAAATCACACACAAAGGATGCTCACACACTCAAATATGATATTGCGAGTAAAAGGAAGGATAGGGTCTCAGAAATGGCAAAGGGTTTTCTTTTTGAATTTTAAAAGACCCTTGACCTTTCTATACTCTGAACATACGACGGTCAAGACTTACGTTATTGAGTGTGTTCGCTAGATCATCAAATAGAGTTGAAGCTCGCCGAAAGGGCATGAACGAACACCAAACCTGAAGGTTGATTTTGGCAAACTCAATGGAGTCCACATAGTGTACTTAGGCGGATAGCCTTTTGGAGTTCAGATCACCTAAATGGACAATACACATTTTCTAGATTAGAAGGCGGACAAGCAATGCCTTCGGCGGATCACCATGATGGTTTTGGCATCGCCTAATGTTCCCCTCGTAACACTTTGACTTCTTTTCAACCTGCACTCATAACACACGTTATTGAAAGCAATAAAATAAAAGTAAAGAATTAGTTGGCCTCCCAAGAAGCACCTTATTTAATGATGTGGCACGACATAGTTTTCATTTTCCTTAATATTCATTTTTGGGAATTGGGACGGTATCACAAGGCAACGTTCCCTTTTGCCTCAGATTGAGATGAGTGCAGATTTGGCACAATTGGGTCTTCAACTGCTTGATAGATGTTGAATGAGAAGTTACCATTTGAAATAAAGTGGAGAAGTCATTTTTCAATTCCTTCAAAACTCTGTCAAACCCTTCAACCTTGTCGAAGATCCTTGTGAGCATTTCCTTATTTCGGTTTCCTTCTTGCTTAGATGGGTTCTTTTGTCACTAAAGATCATGGAGAGGAACATATATATCTTTGTTAGCATCCTTATCTCTCCTATTTCAACCTCACGAATCTTTCCAACCATTATCTCTCTCCTTGTTCCAACTTTGGTTCCTAGCTTGTCGTTGGTAATTTGGGTGAGAACCCCCCATTTGGTTTCCCAAATATTGAACTTCTTCATTGTGTAATGCCACAAACTTGGCATCATCCGGGCACTACCCACTATTAGTTCCAACTGCATTCACTGATTTAAGTCTACCTCCCCTGACATGTTTAGACAACAAATTGAGTTGGGTTATCATTTTGGTCATGTTTTCATCTTGTTCATTGTCCTTCTCGATTTGCTCTTTGCTCATACTCAGTTGTACAGTAGACACTTGGTCTTCTCTAGGATGCCATGCTCGGTGAACTTTAGTGATGTCATCTAGCAACAAAGTTGCCAATTCATACGGTTGTCTCATTAATCCTCCTTGGACTAACTAATCAACCACACCTTTATTGACTGAATCAAGGCTGCAATAGAAGTATTGCATTTACGAATTTCTCGAAACACCATGTGTTGGGAATTGCAAAAGTAGTTTCTTGAACTGAAACCAAGTCTCATGTAAAGGTTCACCTCCTACTTGCTTGAAATTTTAGGTTTGGATTCGAAGTTTCACCATCTTCGAGGGGGAAAGAATCTCTCCAAGAAAGCTTCAGTCAACTCCTCCCAAGAAGTGATAGTACGTATCATTTGGAAATTATGCCAACCATCTTACAGCTTCACCCGTCAAATAGAATGGGAATAAATTCAACCTCACAAACTCTTGTGAGATATTCTTGAAAACTAATGGCCCACACACCTCCACAAAATTTTGAAGGTGTTCATGGGGATCCTCATACGCTAACCCCCTAGACATTCCTCGTAGTTTGAGCAATCATAGCATTGTTTCGGTTACATGAAACACCTCCCTCCCGATTGTGAGAGTTATCTAGATGGCTCCCGTGGTTTGAACAATATTCACATGCATATCTTTCAAATCACTCATGTTGTCATTTTGACCATGGTGACTATCGTTGTCACTATCG
This sequence comes from Solanum microdontum, assembly GCA_036250385.1. Taxonomy (NCBI): domain Eukaryota; kingdom Viridiplantae; phylum Streptophyta; class Magnoliopsida; order Solanales; family Solanaceae; genus Solanum; species Solanum microdontum. The sequence goes on along the minus strand of JAJONQ010000285.1, from coordinate 10,856 downwards.
TGGTAAATCATTGTAATAGACCTGCAAATCAGCCAACAAAGACACAAAGCAACAATGTACTACAACTAAAAAAATATACAAACTAATTTCCCAAATTGAATTATCAACCACCATTCCCCGGCAGTGGAGCCATTTTTATAACACTCAAAGTTCCTTCTAAAACCAATTAAAAGAGTAAGCAGTCATTGTCAATAAAAATTGCCCAACTAAGAATCTGGGTCAAATCCCATAGAGAGTGGTAAATCGTAGAAAATTCTATCAAGATATTTGGATTGTAAAATCATTCATTTGTAATGGTAAAATAAGTGGGTGGATGATTCCACCAATTTAGTAAAAGGATTTGGTTATCAATGGTAACAATTAAATAAAAATTTCAGAAAATTTAAGAAGTAACAAGCAATCTAGGGGTGAGGTAATTAGAAATCAATGTCACGTAGGGGTAATCGTGTTGCTCTATAGTGATGAACATTTATGCATAGGCTGGATAATCTTCAAGGACATTAATTTTCTTTCGATCTTATAGCATCATTTCATAGAATCTCCTTTGGATCTCATCTATGTGCTATACTAAACAACCCAATACCTTACTCTTTTCTCTCTTTCGATGTAGAAATAGGGAAAATAGATCCGAACCATAACCTCTATTTTCAAGCAAGTTACACACATAAAACTTAAATTGATAGTATCAGACTAATTATCCACTCCAATCAATCTCTTTCGAGCATCGATCGGATATCAAAAGTAGGAATAGTTTGCAACCTTAACCGATAAGTTAATCTCATTCTGATTAGCCCAAATTCATGTATGAACAGCAGCAAAACAGAGCATAACATAATACACACAACATTAAATCAATGCCCAACCCCATAATTGCACCCCTAGATCTTAGGGTTTTAGCCAGCCATCACAGAAAGCAAAGATATTATACCTTTCATGAAAGAAGTCATGGGTAACATGAAATTAAGAAATTACAAGCAAACCCACTTTGAATTCAACTTCATTTTATCAATTTCAAGAAAAAAAGCTGAAACCCCCCCAAAAACTAGAAAGTATTCTTCACACGGTAAAGTGTTTCTCTCAAGTATCTCACTTCTTCAATTTTTCACACACAAAATCTCTCTCTCTTTCTCTCTCTTCCTTTTTCTCTCCTTTGGGCTAATTATAATTTCCCCAAAATTTAGTCCAAAACTCATTACGTGACCTATCGGGCGACGTTATTCGGGCTCGCCGATCACGTTAGGCAAATCGCTATCTACTCTTCAGCTCGCCTTATTTTTTGCTTTAGTCTTCAAGTGTTTGAACCTCACACGGCGAGCTCATTAGACTCTGCCTTTCACATTCAGAGTATTTTCGAGTACCACCTTAGTTCACCTTTCAAACCTTCATTTTTTCTCCTTGTACTATCACTTTCAGCGATGGTCAACATGTTCACCTTTCTCATTCGATGAGTCATCTTTCCATTTGGAGTTCGCCGACCTGCCTCAATTAATGCAAGTGTTGTGCACTGTCAATTTGGGTGAGGTCATGCCCATTAGGCGACCCACCTTTCTTGCTGGTGATCAACAATGTATAGTTTACACTTCTTTTTACATCTTTAGCCATTCTTTCAATCATTCATCCTTTCTTTGTCTGTTAGCCTTCAGAGCTACAAATCATCAAAATATCGTTGGAATAGGACAAAACTAGGCATTAAGGACACTAATTATTGTGCTAAATAGGTCTCAAATGAGTGTAAATCTACCATTCATCAAGAAATCCTCTCTCTTTTGATGAACTCCATGAAAACTTTGTAATTATGAGAGCAATATTACACACGAAGTTTCTTCCATTTATAGTCTGATAATAAAAAATTACACTTCTCACTATGGTGGATCTAGCAAACATATCAACCACACAAATCGTTACTCTGCACCAAGAGACCAACCTATCCCAAATCAATAGCAAAATCCATCTAGCGCATCAAAGAATCAGAGAGATGGTTCTAGCATGATTTATCAATATTGTGACAAGGCTGGACACACAGTGAAATAATTTTGGATGTTACTTCCATGGTCTAATCTATCTTCCATGGATGGCTCGAGTTCCTCGACTACAAGGAACACAAGGAATCCTCATAGAGCAATTTTTTCTAAGACCTCCAACCTAAATAATTTTAACTAGTTGGTAGGCTCTGGTGCATCTCACCATGTGACAACAAATCTTCAAAATCAATCAATTCATTCTAACTATGATGGTGAATATGTGATGTTGGGTGATGGTAAAAAATTTTGCATTCACACATTTTGGCTCTACTTCATTACCTTCTTGTTCAAGGCCTTTATCTCTTATTAATGTTCTTTGTGTCCCTCGAAAGAAAAAGAATTATTTCTATTTACCAATTATGGTCATTGAATAGTGTTAGTGTTAACTACTCATTTTATGATTCATTGCAATCTCAACACATGCTAATTCAATCATAGGTAGGCTAGGTCATCTTTAACAATACTAATCTCCTTTTGCTATATCATGAAATTTCCTTTCGGTCTCAATTATGTAATTCAACACAACAACCTAATACCTTAATTTATACCTCTCTTTCGAGTCAACCTTGCATTAAACAATAAAAACCTAAATATTCTCCTTTTGGTCTCAAACTTAAGATTCGAAGCTAATATGTGTTTATTAATTTAATCCTCCACTTCACGAATTCTCTTTTGAGCAACCCACAAAGATCGGAAGCTAGATCTGAGCGTGCACTCTCAAATCATAAATTAAAACATGAAAATTAGACTAAACCCATTTCAGGAATATAAGAATGAAATCAAATACAAAAGCAATAGAACGAGAAATCAAAGACCCAAAGAAGTTGTTTATTTCTAGCAAAACAAATCCCAATTCAATTAGAAATTACACCGACAATTCATGCAATATAAAGAAAGGGAAAGAAGAGAGGATAAGAAATATTACTATTATAAACACAATATTCAATCCAAAGGATGAATTATTAGGCAACTTTCCTTCAAAGTCTCCACCCAAAAATGAATTCTACAAGTTTTTTTCTAAGATAATCTTCAATATTCAATTGTGGTATATTTCTCACGTTGATATCTTCTTCTCCAACCCTTTTGTAAGAATTTGGGTCCAAAATTTGGGAAATTCCAATTTTGCCCCAATCTAGATGATCGGGCCTCGCAAAAGTGGTTCGGAGTTTGCAAAAGCGAATGTCGTGAAATCAACAACCCCATCGCTTAAGCGAACCCTACCTTTTGTGTCATGTTTGCAAAAGCGACTCCCGCATGGTCGCTTAAGAGGTTTGTTGACCACAATAGACCATTCGCTTAAACGAACTTGGCTTTTCAGGTGCACCATCAGAGGCCATATTTCTACTAATTTAAGCTCATTTATCCACTCATTTACATCATGTTCCTTCCAAGCAATGAATTCCTTAAATCAACACAATTAAATTAATAATTAGAGTCTTTATCTACTCGAGTGCCACAAAATCATAAGAAAGGGTCTCAAATGAGTGGATATTCACCAGTCAATAACACACCCAACTTAAAATTTTGCTTGACCTCAAGCAAAACAAAATCAAAAACTCAAGAGGTACTAAATTGAAGCACAACACCCTTTCACTTCAACTACGGAGCATGGTCATGGCTTTGGTCAGTACTAATAATTAGCAAGCAAGAAACTAATTTCAATTCGAGCAACTCCCTCAAATTCAAGCACAATTTCAAGGCACAAAGTATTTTTCAAGAATGGTCAAGTGACAACAAGAATATTCAATAAGTGAATCACAACTACTAGTCAACTAAACAAATTCCCTTGACTCAATTTCAGAATCTATCAACTTCACCAATCCCTCCTATTTTTCATGCCCTCACAAGAAATAAAATTTGCATACCTATACACACACACTTTTCACAAGACAAGGGACTACAGCATCAAACACTCACAGTCACACTCACAAGAAACATCTCATGTACACAAGTATCACACCATAAGTTTTCCCATATTATCAATCAACATTGACTCAACTTCAATTGGTTATAGATCTCAAAGGACTTTGTTAATTCTAACACCTCAAATTTCGGAAAGGGAAAAGATTGCATGAGTTTTGACCACTGATTCAAGTCTACAAGACCAATCTATGGTTCGTTGAATTTTCTATGGGTCATAAATCAGTCTCACAGAAAGGAGGAAAATGATTTCTTAAAAATCAAGTCCTAGTACCTCTTCCTAAGGTTAACCAGGACGGTTCAACAAATGGTCTACGAGTCATAGATAGGTCTCGTAGGTTGGTCCCAGACTTAGTGTAATTTTGAGGTCCAAGTTGATTTCTACCATTAAGGTTTACGGACCTCAGGAATTCATACAGACCGTAGAAGGGTCCCATCAAAGGTTTGGTGATTTTAAGGTCCAAGTACTTGGTCTATAGTTGACCAGTACAGACCGTCGAAAGTACAATTGTTTGTATGTCTGACCCGTAGACCAGTCCGGCAGTTATATCTTAAGGGTTTTTCGATCTTTTCCTAATTGTTTTAAACCTATTCTATGTCATTTTAACTTCTACCCTAAGCCCTATAAAAAGTTTTTAAATCCTAAATCTACCCACTTTAATCCCATTCTCCTAATTTTTCAAAACCAACCAAATTCACTCTCCTAAATTCCCTCCCAACCTAGGGAGGAAGAAGAAGTTAAGGTTCATTACAAGACCATCAATTCACCATTCATCTTGGGTTTTGAGTAGCAAGGTATGTGGGTATTCACCCATGGATTCCATTCCTCCATGGGTCCCCGAAGTTTTAAATTTCTCAATTCTATTTCAATTAATCAAAATTAGGGTTCTTCATAGTTCTATATGGGTTTCATCCAATTATGAGTTTATTGTTGATTAAGTTTTCTAATGCATGATTTAATGTTAATACATGATATTTAGTTGAAATTTTATCGACCCATGCATGATTTTCAACTATGAACCTATGAAGAACATATGAACAATGAATTTTGAAAGATTATGCTTGTCTTATGAAAATGATATTTATGATGATAGGGTGCTTTTAGATGAAATTATCAATGTTGTTATCAAAGTCTTACTCACATATGAATATGATTATGATTGTGAAAGGTATTTCTCACATATGAATTGACATTAGTGAAAGTTTATCCCACATATGTTCAAATTATATTTTAAGCAGCTATTATATGTTTTGATCTTTAAGGTGTACATTGGTATTGATCATTACCTTTTCTATGGTAAAATTAAATTAAATTTTTATCTATTCCGTTGGAATTTTGACTTAGCACCAAGAGGCCTTTGAGGTGGAGGCTCAAGTAGGGTAGTCTTTAGCAACAACCTCTAAATCCCGAACTATGTGCCCCTATAGGATTGTCATAAATTAACTAGCTAGTGGATCAACTTTAGTAAAAAATGATAGGTACGGGTTCTAATTGGCAAGTAGAATCCCCTTCTTTCGGTACGAGGGATATATAGGATTCCATGATATAGCTCTCATGGTCTTATTATCGGTTAAAGATGATATCCCACAAAATAAATATGTTTCTTCAAAAGCTTTCATATGTCTCTTATTTAAATGTGTTAACCATATCCTATGAAATATATGTTGTTTCTTCTTTAATCCTTTAAATGTTAAATTTTGGTCATAATTTTAGTTCTTTAAGTTATTTATGCTATCAAGTCTATTTATGCATATTTCCCCATACTTATTACATTTCATGTACTAATGTATACTTCTGCCTACATTATCTCATTGATGTTCAGACACCTCTACTTGATTTATGTCTTTCTTTTGTTTCGGATGATGTATGTGGTGTATGGTTTACATCCCAACTACTTCTTGATGTTAGATGTCTTGTTGAGATAGTAGACTTCCACTTTGTCAAACTCTTTGGGACTATAAAATGTTACTTTGAAATATTTATTTATATTATCTTGTATGATTTATGCTTAGTGGCTTGTGTAGGGCCTCTCGGGGTTCTATAAGACATGTTACGCCTATAGTATACTTTGGGTCATGACAAACTTGGTATTCAAAGCAAGGTTTAGAAAGGTCCTAGGATGACTGACAAGCCACATCAAGTAGAGTCCTATTCATAAGTGTGAAGTGCGCTACATTTATGAATAAGAGGTTATAAGATGTTTCGGAAACTCCACTTCTTTCATCATTCTAAATTCATGTGATAGAGTATAACTCTATATGTGTCTCTCCTAATCCTTATCTGAAGCTTTTCAGGATATGGCCCCTCGAAGAGCATACATTAGAAGGGATGCGGGTGATAATATGGAAAAAAAAGCTCCACAAGAAGCTCCTCAAGTTTCGGCCAACCCTTTGGCTGAACAACTAACTAACGCAGAGTTCTGAGCAATTTTTTAAGTGTTGGCTCAAGCTATGACGGTTCAAACGAATAGAGAGGCTAATGCTCTGTGAACCTAAATGTAGGTACAATGGAAACTAGAGTGAGGGACTTCACTAGGATGAATCTCTTGAAGTTTCATGGTTCCAAGGTTAAGGAAGATCCTTAAAAGTTCATTGATGAGGTGTATAAGGTTTTGATGATCATGGGAGTGAAGCTGGTGGAAAAGTCAGAATTGGACGCTTATCAACGTAAGAGTGTTGCTCAAGTTTGGTTTAACCAATGGAAGGAAGAGAGGACGGTTGATGTGACTCCTCTTGATTGGGAGAAGTTTAAGGTTGCTTTTCTTGATTGGTTTTTTCCATTGAGATGAGGGAGGAAAAGGTACTTGAGTTCATTAACAATCATCAAAGGAATACGAATGTGAAAGAGTTTGCTTTGAAATTCACACAATTGTACAAATATGTTCCTTTTATGGTTGCCGATCCTAGGGAATAGATGAGCAACTTTGTTTCGGGAGAGTCTGAAATAGTGGTTAAGGAATGTTGTTCCGCTAAGGAAATGGACATTTCTCGTTTAACGGTTCATGCTCAACAAATTGAAGAGGGGAATCTTAAGGAAAGGTCTAGGGAGGCAAAAAGGGCAAAGATCTGTGATGGTGACTTCTCACATTCAAATTTCGATGGACATGGTCGTTCTAGGTTCTGACAAAGGTTTTCCGATCTAGGTTCCTCCAACATTCCAGCTCCTAATTAAACAAAGAAAGGGTGTATAACCCTAAGCCTGAAGGAGGAAATGGTGGTGGAAATGGATCTTCACTTCCCGCATGCCAAAAGTGTGGCAAGAGTCACTCGGGAAAATGCTTGATGGGTACGGATAATTATTTTGGTTATGGTAAAAGTGGTCACCACTTGAGAGATTGTCCATCTAGAGTCAACAAGGGAAAAGATGGTAGGCAAGCTCCGCCTATTGGTTCGGATTCAAGTGCTCCAAAGCAAAACCGATCCTATGCACTTCAAACTTGGCATGATCAAGAGGGTTCTCCTGATGAAATTATTGGTATGTTGAGAGTCCTTCATCTTGATGCTTATGCTTTTCATGATCCCATTTCTACTTTGTCTTTTGTAACGCCATATATGGCTATGAGATTTGATGTTTCTCCAGATGTGTTATTAAACCCTTTATCAGTCTCTACTCTTATTAGTTAATCTATTACGGCTAAGATATTCTATAAAAATTGTCCCCTCTCATTACCCCATAGAGTCACTCATGTTGATCTTGTAGAGCTTAATATTTTATAATTCGATATTAATTTTGGTATGGATTGGCTCTGTTCTTGTTATACTTCTATTGATTGTAAAATCCGAGTGGTTAAGGTTTAGTTTCCAAATGAACTCATCCTAGAGTGAAAGGGGGAAATTATATGCCTAAAAGTCAGTTTGTTTCTTGTCTTAAAGCTATAAAAATGATTTCTAAGGGTTGCATAAATCATATTGTTCGAATTAGGGATACAGATTCCAAACCCCTATTCTTTAGTCGGTCTCAGCTGTAAATGAGTTTTTGGAAGTGTTCCTAGATGATCTACCCCGTATTCCTCCCAAAAAGGAAATAGACTTCGGTATTGACCTTCTCCCAGATTTGCAACCCATCTTTATTCCTCCTTATTGTATGGCTCTAATGGAACTTAAGGAATTAAAAGAAAAATTGAATGATTTGTTGGATACAGGTTTCATCTAGCCGAGTATCTCTCCATGTAGTGCTCCAGTTTTGTTTATTTGTAAGAAGGATGGTTCACTTCACATGTTATTTGATTACCGACAATTGAACAGGGTTACCATTAAGAATAAGTATCCTCTTCTAAGGATAGATTATTTGTTTGATCAAGGAGAAAGTTACTTCTCTAAGATTGACTTCTTCTCGGGTTATCACCAATTGAGGGTGAAGGAAGATGGCATCCCGAATATGGTTTTTCAAACTCAGTATGGTCATTATGAGTTTTTGGTAATGTTATTTGGCATAACTAATGCTCTGGATGCATTTATGGACTTGATGAATAGAGTGTGTAGACAATATGTTGATATGTTTGTGATTGTGTTTATTGATGACATCTTGATTTACTCACAGAGTGAGGATGAACATGACGAACATTTGAGAACTGTGTTGTAAGTCCTCAAGTACTAACAACTATTTGCAAACTTTAGTAAATGAGAGTTTTGGTTGAGATCTGTAGATTTTCTTGGTCACATTATTTCCGATAAGGGTATTGAGGTAGATCCTAAGAAGACGGATGCAGTTAATAATTGTCCTAGACCTCTATCTCCTTTGAATATTTGAAGTTCTTGGGTTTGACTAGATATTATAGAAGGTTTGTGGAAGGGTTTTCTTCGATTCCCTCTCTATTGGTTGTATTGACCCAAAAGAAAGTTAAGTTCTTATGATCGGAAGCGTGTGAGAAGAGTATCCAAGAGTTGAAGGATAGACTCACTTCGGCTCCTATTTAACTTTACCGAAAGGACCCGATGGGTTTGTTATTTATTGTGATGCTTCAAGGATTGGATTAAGGTGTGTTCTTATGTTAAATGAGAAAGTTATTGATTATGCTTCAAGGCAACTTAAGATTCATGAAAAGAACTATCATACCCATGATTTGGAGCTAGGAGTGGTTATTTTATCCTTAAAGATTTGGACGCACTATTTGTATGGTGTCCATGTTGATGTCTTTACCAACCACAAGAGTTTACAATGTGTTCAACCAAAAGGATCTAAATCTTCGCCAACGAAGACGGCTAGAAATCTTGAAAAACTATGACATGAGTGTCCTTTATCACCCGAGCAAGGCTAATGTGGTGGCTGATGCCTTAAGTCGGTTCTCCATGAATAGTGTTGCACATATTGAGGAAGGTAAGAAAGAATTGGTTTGTGATGTTCATAGACTAGCTTGGCTAGGTGTTCGGTTGGTTGATTCAAGTGATGGTGGTCATTGTTCATAATGGTTTAGAATTGTCGTATGTGTTGGATGTGAAAGCCAAACCATGTCTTGATCTGAGTTTGGTTAAGTTGAAAGAAATAGTGCTTAAAGTTTGTTGAGTCTTTCTCCCAAGGGGAAGATGGTGTGCTTCGATATCAGGGTCATTTGTGTGTTCCCAATGTTGATGACTTGAGAGAGTAGATTTTATCAAAAGCCCATTGTCCTCGATATTCTATTCACCCGGGAGCCACAATGATGTTCCGTAATTTGTGGGAGGTCTATTGGTGGAATGGGATGAAGAAGTATATTACAAAATTTGTGGCTAAATGCCCAAATTGTCAACACGTGAAAGTTGAGCATTAGAAACCAAGCGATTTTTCTCAAGACATTAGAATTCATACATGGAAGTGGGAAATTTGAATATGGACTTCATCATAGGTTTACCTCGCACTCGTCGACAATTTGATTCGATTTGGGTTATTGTGGACCGAATCACAAAATCTACTCACTTTGTTCCCATTAAGACTTCATTCTCATCAAAGGAGTATGCCAAGCTTTATATAAGGGAAATGGTAAGGTTTCATAGAGTGTCATTGTCCATTATCTCCGACCGAGGTACTCAAATTACATCTCAGTTTTGGAAGTCATTTCAAAAAGGTCTCGGTACCAAAGTGAAACTTAGCACGACTTTTCATCTTCAGACAAATGGAAAAGCTGAACGTAATTTTCATTCTTTTGAGGATATGTTGATAGCTTCTGTAATTGACTTCAAAGGAATTTGGATGATCATTTGCCTTTAATTGAGTTTGCTTTTAACAAGTTTTATCCTAACTAAACATTTCAATTAGACATTTTTTATTCAAATATTAAAGAAAAAAATATGTGTGTTCATTTGTATATTAATAAAATATATCATTTTCTTTAATTATTATAACATTCACTTCAATAAAGCGTAAAACTTCAGATATTTTCTATTTAAGTTGATGCGTCTGTTTAAACGAAATGATATATTTTATGTGTTTAACTTAACTTACTTATAGACGAATAAAAACACGTGTAAAAATTTTTAAAGCTGAATCGAAAGTGTCTAATTAATTTAATTAGTTGGAGTGTCTAAATAGAATATTTTAACAAGTTTAAAGGACTGACTATATTTAAAGCCTTTTTTATTTACTTATAAATAATTAAGAAGTGATTTATTTTCCAAAAATAAAATTAAGAAAACATTTTTCTTCACTTCGAACACATTTTATTGTTTATATTATGGCATCAACAAATAGAAGTGGTTGAATTATATATATAGATGATGTGCCAAAAAAACATTTTTCTTCACTTCGATCACATTTTATTGTTTATATTATGGCATCAACAAATAGAAGTGGTTGAATTATATATATAGATGATGTGCCAAAACTACTGGGGAGGATCCCAACGCATTAGACACTGTTGGGGTTGGTTGGTTGGGGGGGGGGGGAGGGGAGGCGATGGTGAGTGAAACATATTTATGTGAATTGTGAAGTTAGGAGTGTGT
>JAJONQ010000284.1:0-39053 GCA_036250385.1 Solanum microdontum | reverse complement strand
CATTTGTGGAAGACAACCCCTAGAAACTGAAAATCATTGTACCAAAACTCTGATTAAGTAACAAGTCTAAGAAAAGGGGTGCAGTCCCAAAAACTAAACCAAACACCCTAAACAAATAGCCAGAGTCCAAAAAGAATGGACTTAAACAAGAGAGATCTATGACAATCTGAAAGAACTGGTCACCCTTGAATCCAGTCACGCTCAATAGTCACCTAGATGAAGTCTGTCAGTAGCCACCTGAAGATGCCCTGTACTCAATAAAGAAAGAGAAAGTGCAGTATCAGTACACAACCACAGTGTACTGGTAGGATCACACGGCCACTCCCATAAGCACAATACACACAAGCAATCACAACATAATATCCATACATATATTGAATACAGTGCAGTCATTATTTTAGAGCAACATATCACCTTCCATTATCAATGACTAGTAGACATAACATAACAATCACAATGGTTTTCTGATGGAACCCACACCCAAACTGTTAGTGTGTAGGAATATGGCACTTGATCCAATGCATGTGTTAGAACGTGACACCTGGTCCAACGTATGTGTCAAAACGTGACACCCGATCACCGACTCTCCAATTGGGGTAGAAACATGGATGGGGGCATCAAGCACATCACAAACTGCATCAAATCTCAAGGCAAACTGAACTGACACGTATGAATAAGTAGAACCCAGATCAAACAAAACAATAGTCATTCGGTCACAGACTAGAATAGCACTTGTGATAACTGCATCAGACACCTCAGCTTCGGTCTTTCCCGCAAAGGCATAAAACTGAGCCCTGTCATCTTCATGGGCAACCTCTTTGCCTAACAGCACTGCTCTCCTACTTGCATTACAGTTTCCCCGGCATCCACGGCCTCGCTGATTTCCTCCTTATATGTCAGGTTCTCCACAATTGTAACATACATAATAACTTAACCAAGTAAGCATCAATGCTATATTAGTAGTCGTATCATGACCCTCTTTGATATACACTCAATCAAGGAAATCAAAGTAGAGATTCTAACCTTAATTGTCGCAGGATAATTTCATCATTTACTAAGAAACCCATACATGTTATGACAACAATACTAAATGCATTTTCCAAAGTAATGGTGTTCAATATCTAGCCTTCCCTTACAAAACTTTTTGAATGTTGTCACCTTGGAAAAGTCTTTTGACTTCACCCCCTTCTGCCTCTGTCACAAAATCAACCACTTCCTGAAAAGATTTTGCTAAAGTAGCCACCTATAAGCTTGAATCTGCAAATCTGACCTTAATCCCTACATAAAACGATGAATTTGCTCTTTTAGACTGAAGCAAAGTGGAGTACCATATTTGGATAAAACACAAACTTTTGCCTTAAAGACTGCAACAAATATATTATGTTGCTCTATATTCAGGAACTTATCTCTCCTCCTATCCCTCAATGTTCAGGGTATATACTTCTCCATACAGAAGGCTATAAAAATTTTCCCAAATCATGAGTAGTGCATTTACTAGTAAGCACTCAACATGAGACCACCACCACATTTTGGTGTCTCCCTTGAACTGGTATATCATAAACTCAATGCCAAATCACTCTACCTTATCCATCTTATGAAGCAACTCATGACAATCAACAAAGAAAATCATAAGAATCTTCAGATTCAGTACCCATGAAGAATGAAGGTTTCAACCTTAAGAACATAATAAAACCTCATGTTTGTCACTAGTCATTACATGCCCACATTGAATCGGGAAACATGCATTTTTGGAAGGACGCGTCCTCTCTTGCTAGTGTTGGTGTTACCACTTCTATTGCTCTAGTTCTGACCATAGAGTTAAGGAGGAAAGATACAAATTTGTATCACCTAGATACCAATTGTATTCAAGTAATAGCACGAAGAAAGAAAGAAATGAGTTTTCCTAAAGTCCTATAGCCTCTCGAAGAAAAGTACAGACGTCTCTGTATTGTTCCGCAAGACTTTACTAGACTCATTTTGGTACAATGAGATAAATGAACCTAGGGCTCTAATACCAACTTTGTCACGACCCAGACCATCGTAATTGGTAGTCATACTAACCCTTCGGTGGGAAAACTATTACTACAACCCAACTAAAAAACTTACCAAAAAACTAGGCATTCAAAGATACGTAAGCAGTTTTAAATGTCTAAGAAAATATGGAGTTCCCATAAACTCCGAAAGTTTAACAAAATAACTACTAAACCATTTGTGGAAGACAACCCCTAGAAACTGAAAATCATTGTACCAAAACTCTGATTAAGTAACAAGTCTAAGAAAAGGGGTGCAGTCCCAAAAACTAAACCAAACACCCTAAACAAATAGCCAGAGTCCAAAAAGAATGGACTTAAACAAGAGAGATCTATGACAATCTGAAAGAACTGGTCACCCTTGAATCCAGTCACGCTCAATAGTCACCTAGATGAAGTCTGTCAGTAGCCACCTGAAGATGCCCTGTACTCAACAAAGAAAGAGCAAGTGAAGTATCAGTACACAACCACAGTGTACTGGTAGGATCACGCGGCCACTCCCATAAGCACAATACACACAAGCAATCACAACATAATACATATACATATACAGAATACAGTTTAGTCATCATTTTAGAGCAACATACCATCTTCCATTATTAATGACAAGTAGACATAACGTAACAATTACAATGGTTCTCTCATGAAACCCACACCCAAACTGTTAGTGTGTTGGAACGTGACACCCGATCCAATGCATGTGTCAGAATGTGACACCCGGTCCAATGTATGTGTCGGAACATGACAGCCAATCTAATGTATGTATTGGAACGTGACACCCGATCCAATATATGTGTTGGAACGTAACACCTGATCCAATCACCACAACCAAAATCACCATCACACCCATAATGAACAATACTCATAGTCATACAATCAAGATTTGCATTCCTTATTCTCATACATGCAGGCATACAATAAAGCAATTACCAACATATATTGCAAAAACAAGAAATCAAACCATCACCTATCTTGAAACCAAGCTTGAATCCTCCGAAGACTCTAGAACCTTCATTTTCCAGATTCTTTCCGCTTGTTCTTGGTCTAAACACAAGTAAATTATGCAAGGATCAATAATTAAGGTATAATTTACCCGGATTATGACAAACCCAGTAACCCAAGACCAGACCCATGATCTTAATATGCAGCTAGGGGTTTTTCCATCATTAACTTCAGGACAAAACCCTCCCCCAATGATATTAACCTAGGAATCTAAGTTATACGGTTCGAAAAATGGATTAGGGGAGTAAAATCCTTACCTTTAGCACTAAAAGTCGTGGAAAAATGTCAAGAAATCGCCCTAGGTCGTCTCTTAGCTCTCAAAGATGAAATTTGCAGAAGTCGCGACTGGCCCGCTACGGCAGACCCCATCCCGCCACAGCGGCCCCTCCCTGGCAGTTTGCACGGAGGTAGAGAGTCGGAATTTGAGTTCCAAACTCCCATTTCACAACACACCTTCAACCCTTGACGTTCAAAAACTACCTGTTCATGCTAAGATCAGTTTTGGGAGTTCCACTCACCCGAATTCAATTATGTAAAGTCGTACGGGCTCCCTAACGTCTTGGCTATCTACTCATCTAATCAAATTCATAATTAACTCTCTCGCTCATACTAGATTTCCCTAGACCTCACCTGACTCAGATTTCATCCAAATCTGGACTAGACAAGGAATTCCCAAGTCACTACTCAAAAGTTTTTTGGACCAAATTCTTTCCGCATTGGCTTTTTCATAACGACGGAAAAGGTCGTTACAACCCCGAGCCCAGAAAATCTGATGAATTTTCTTCTTAACTTTTGGTCCTAACTCATCTAGAATATATTGGTTTCTTCCAAACTCTCTTTGATTCATAAAGCCAACACAAATATTCAAAACCCCATTAAAATTCTATCAAGAATCGCTACTCATTCGCAAAACCCTCAACTCAAGAACTCAACAAGACTCCATTGTTAAGTTATGAAGCTAAAATCTCAAGAACTTCATCAAGAATCTCAATACAACTATTTCAAGAACGAGTTCTTCGAAGAAATACATGTGTGGCGTGTTGGTGAACAAACCCAACACGATGAGACACATACATACCTCTATGAACACTTGTTCTTGGAAAAATCATCAAACCTTGAATGAACGCTTGAAAGCTTCTTATTTTTCTCCTTTTGAAACCCTTCTCTCAACCCTAAGCATTCAGGAATGAATAAAATTGATCTCAATAAGTTTTGACTACTATTTGGGTGAGAAAAACGTTTAGGCCTAGTGGGGGTAAGGAAAAGACTAAAATACCCTTCCTTAAAATGGATGAAATGCCTTACTAGAGATGCTGCACTCAAATGGGCAAAACTTCTTCATCAAAGCTCGGAATTTAGCAAACTC
This sequence comes from Solanum microdontum, assembly GCA_036250385.1. NCBI lineage: Eukaryota > Viridiplantae > Streptophyta > Magnoliopsida > Solanales > Solanaceae > Solanum > Solanum microdontum. The sequence goes on along the minus strand of JAJONQ010000284.1, from coordinate 34,655 downwards.
AGCGGTGTTGAAAAGAGGACTCAAAGACCTTCGATTAGATATGTAATGGGCCACTTAACTCCTTGTGTACAGAAAGTAATGGTCGTTTGAAGTTGACCCAAAACTAAGAACTGAAGTTTTACTTGTACGAATCTCTAGTTGACTTTTCGAAGTACAAGATGCTACAATATCTCCCCCTTGGGAACGTTCGTCCACAAATGATATCACACTAAGCCAAAAGGTGTAACATCTCGGTCTTAGAAAGGGCAAATTTTAGAAAGAACTAAATAGGAAAGAGATAAATTGAGATTTGTGCAAGTTAGACTTCAATTGTGAGTTTCTGGTCAACTTCAAACGACCATAACTTGCATCACCGCATGATTTAGGTTGCCCTTGAAATATCAAATGAAAGGTCATTCAGTCCTCTTTCAAACGCCGTTGAGTTTGCTAAATTTTGAGTTCAGATGAGGGAGATATTCCCATTTGAGTTTAGCCTGTCCGATTAAAGAAATTCATCTGAATTAAGAAGGGGTATTTTTCTCTTTTCCTTACCCCATTAGCTTTAAACATTTTGTTTACCCAAATAGGAGTCTAAACTGATTGAGATCTTTTTTCACAAGCTAAACACACTTAGGGTTTTAGAGAGAAGTTCAAGAGGACAAAAAGTAGAAGTTCAAGCGTTCGTTCAAGATTCTTGAGATCTTCGAGGAATTTTTCTAAGGATTTGACCGTTACGAGGTATGTAAGCTTTCATAGTGATAGGTTCATTCACCCTCAAACCAATCATGAGTTTCCCATTCGAATTCGTTCATAATATTTTGTATATTGAGTTTGTTGATGATTTTTCTTGAGGTTTCGTTCTTAAATCTTTAAAATTGGAATATGATGAGTTCTTAAGGTAAGGGCTATGAGCTTGAGGATTGTTCTTGAATATATTTGAGTAGGTTTTGGTTTACTTATGTGGGGTATACAAATCTAAGAGAGTTTGGAAGAAATCAATCAATTCTAGGTGAATTAGGGCCAAAAATAGAGAAGAAAACTTCATCGGAAAATTCTGGGGAGCGAATGGCGCGACGGCCCACAGATATGGCAAGAGCTCCACGCGTGCAGTGCGCTAGGAATGCGCTGAAGTCGATGTGGGGCTGGCGCCCTCTGCCAAGGTCGCCTACCACCGTTCATTTTCTGTTGTTTGTTCCATTTAAGTTCTTTTAAAACGTATATTCGCTCTTCCTAATTATAACTATCCAAACTACATCTAATCAAAGAAAAATCCTATATATCCAAATAATATTTATTGAATTTATATTTCAAAGTCAATATAGAGATAAGAGTAAAGTTCGAGGGAGTCTTTTTGAGTTATTTTGAGAAGTCTTTTGCAAACTTTTAAAATTTGTTTTAAGACTTGAATACTTGAGTATGAGGATGAGGAGAGTTGAGTTCATCTTTTTAAAATTAATATAAGGGAACTAAGTATTTCCAAGAGTAAATGTTTTTACATTTAAAATGAGAGGAAACTTCGATTTCCAAATGAGTTCGTCAGGAGTTTTGAGCACTATCTCTTTTAAGAAAATCTTTTGAGTAACAATCTCAAAGTTTGAGGATGAGGAAATGTTTTTAAACATATGAGCATGAGTTATATTATTGGGAGTAGTATTGAGCACCGATATGGGGACGATTTCAGACAACTCAAAGTCCTCATAAACCATGTATGCCAACATGGGAAAAGGTTCATACTTTTTAGATGATTCCTTATTGCTTTTAAGCATAGCTTAGTGGATCCACATAGTTGATGATTTCTTATACTCCGGAAAGGTATAGGACAGTTTTGACAGCGTGGGCGAGACAATTTATCATCACATAGCTCATACTGATAGTTGTCAGTTAGAGAATCTCCCAAATAAGAGTAAAAGAGTTATTATTTTATTTTTAAATACATTGAGTTATTATCTACTGTTTTAAAAGCTTTCTTTATAATGCATCTCTATTGTTGTTTTTAAGTTGAACTGAGTTGAGTATTTATGAGTTTGATTATCCTTGAGTTGAGTTGAGTTTAGATGAGGTGAGTATGTTCTTCCTTTTTTATCAGTTCAAGCTTATCTTTAAACACTTGTGAGATACTTTAGAAGTAACCTTTGTTCATTATTATGGGAAGTTCACCATTAACTAACATAAAATATGTGAGCTATAACATTGATTCGAATGTACTCCTCCCACATTAAAAGGAGAGTGTCCTACTTCTAAGGTAGGACCATGAGTCTGACCTAAGGTGGATCCACTAGATAATGTCTATTGGAGACAACATCCTATGGTGGCACATAGTTATGGATAAGGAGATTGCTACTAGAGACTTAGCCTCTAGCGATAGGAGAGCCTCCATCTCAATATCCTATCGGTGCTAAGTATAAATCCCAAGAAATAGTCATTAATCATAATCATATTATCATCCATGGAAAAGTACTATCAAGATAATAATTCAAGCTAGAAACATCATAGAGTAGCTCTTTAGACCATACTTGAGAAAACCTTTCACCATCCATGATCTTTTCATAATAGCTTTATAAATCCCGTAGTCATTAACTTCATAGTAAAAGTGTCGTACTACTAATGGAAATAGATTTTAAAGCTTTATCTATAATGATTGATGGCATATCCGGATACCATACTAATCAAGAACTAGTTTCAAAAAATAGCCCAAAAATATTAATGGCAAATCTAAATGTCGTTCATGTCATGTGGACAAGCTTCGTATAACATATAAATACTTTCATCTATAATATAACTTGATTCATAAACATTACTTTCATAATACATGCATAATTTACATAAAAATCATATTTTATAGTTCATAAGTTTCATCATGTGTTCATAGTCAAAAATCATAGATCATACATGTGTTCATATGAATTCAACTCAAAAACATGTAATTACTTCAGTTCATGCATAAAAATATAGAAAAAAATCAATTGAATCAAAATTGAAAAGAACACATGAAGATTGAATAAAAACCTAACTTTGAATTGAGAACCGAACTTGTAAGACTTGGAGAATTTAGGAACCCTATTGAGGAAAGTACTCCATAGGTGAATACTAACATATCTTAGAGATAAATTCCCAAATTCTATGGTGAAATAGAGTTATTGAAGTCAGACCTTAGCTTTTTCTTCCATAGCCTTAGAGAGAATTTTGGGGAAGAACTTGGAGGGAAATTTGGGTATTAGGTGAATGATTTAGAATGGGTAGTTTTAAGACTTAATTCACTTATATAGGTCTTGAAATAGGGGTTAAAATGACATATCTTAGGTACCAAACACAAAGGGAAAGACCAAAATAACCCTATCTTAAAAAGTGACTGGTGTCCGAAAAGGACCCTTAAACTATTTATATAGGGCTGAACGGCCCGTTTATGGTCCTCAATATTTTTTCCAGCCTTTAACGGCTGGGACACTTACCTTAACAGCCAGTGGACCCCTTTCATGAACCGTTTAGGGTTAGGTGAAGGGTCTCTTCCTTTTTCTTAGGCATTTGGTTCTGCCCATTAACCCACTTTTAACTTATTCAAAGTCTGAGGTGTAACAATAAAGCTGGCCAAGAAGGCTTCTAAGAACTCAATCCATGACACCAAAGTCAACCCAGTTGGTCTAATCTATAAATTTGAACGCCACCACTGCCTAGCTGGCCTTTCAAGATGATAGATGGTGAAGTAGGCCCATCTCGTTTCCACTAGTCCTATTGTATAAAGCTACTCACAGAGTAGACAAAACTCGTGGGAATTCTCCCTAATAGACTATAAAACCTTAAAGAAGAAAATTTTAAAAACAATATGAGTATCTTCTGTTGCTTTAACAGCATAACTCAATCTACAATAATTGGCTAGGCAGTGCTGGTGGCAACTCGACTCGTGGAGCCATTGTTGCAAGTCCATCCTACAGTGTTGGTACCACTAGATCTAGGGACTACTGCATGCCCCCAACACATCCATAAGTGATAGTCGTATGTATAGCTCACGATCCATCACTAATTGTGGTGGTGGTTGGGCTGGTCCATCCCCACCAACTTTGAAGGAATACGAGCGTCTCGAGGCTCCGCCACTAGTTCAAATGTCCTCCCTCTTTCTCAGTTTGGTGTTGCAACCCTCACTTGCCATGAGGTCATCCTCTATGCCTAACTACGGTTCAATCTATGGATCGGGTGTATCTCCCCTACCTGTTGAACTGCGTGTGTGAGCCATCCAACAATAGAGTGAAACATGTGAGATTCCAAGAAACCAAAAAGACACAACGAATGGCAACCTTAAAAATGAGAGAATATTCCTAAAGATGTCTCACAACTCCCCAAAGATAGAATTTAGACATATTTGCATCGATCCGTAGGACTCTATTAGACACTAGCTCTGTACAAGCAACACCAGTAAACCAGGGGCTCTGTTACCAATTTGTCACGACCTAAAAGCTTGAGTCATGAAGGTACCTACTATATTCCACCAGTAGGCAAGTCAACATGTAACCTAGAATGAATATTGGAAACAAGCATACAAGGTATACACAACAAATATAGGAGATACAAGATATAAATATTAAAGGAAACAACAAAAGATATGGATGGAAGCTACTATAACTTGAAATCAAAAGAGATCTAGCCCAAAACCAAGTAGTCACGTGTATAGACCTGCTACGAAATAGTACACATCCAAAAATTATACCTAAAACAGATAGACTATTTGAATATACAAAAGAAGATTCATAGCTATAATCGAAGCAGACTGATCCAGGACTCCAAAAGCTTACCCTCATCTTCGAATAATCCTGCAACAGGCTCTATATCAGCGCTGGTGACTGATGCCTATACCTGTATCCAAAAAATAGATGCAGAGTGTAGTGTATGTACCAAAACAATAGGTACCCAATAAGCATCATAGGCCAACTAATCTTGAAAGTGAAGACAATAATGAAAAGCAGGAAATAACACTAACGAGAGGTCAAACGAGTAGAATGATAACAAAAGTATTATAGGAATGCACATGATGCTAGGAAATGATGGAAATAAAAATAATCTAACTATCAAAAGCCTTACTAGACCCCATAATCCAGAAGGTACAATCATGCGTAGTTCAAATAAATTACCCGAACGGACCCTATAACCGGATGAATATGCAAAATAGCTACAACTATTGAGTATGAGAATTAGTGAATACAGAACTGGAGAGTGCATAGGCTGAACCTTAAAACAAAAAATTAGACACCCAAAAAAACACAGTAAAACCATGCCTATATGATTCAACTCAACGAAGAATAATATCCCCGAAACTTGGAATACAGTTGAAGATCATGTGCCAAGACCTTGAATCTGCTACTATAAGAGTGGTATGCCAAAACCTTGAATCTACGGCAATAGAAACGGTCCAGGAAAAATCCTATATAAAAAAATCATCATCATAGGGCCACCGTGGATTGGCATCCAACCCAAAGTTGCCAATGAACAACTCCAAGCCCAAACCAAATCCAACCCTAAATCATCGAACAAAGCCCAAAATTACCACATAAAAACACTAGGGATGTAATAAAAAGGGAATTATGAATGACAGTTCATTGGAGCTGAGTAAATGCCTAGTTAAGGCTCACACTATAAGACTCAAGTCTGCTACATTAGTTTAGAGGGATTTAAGTCATATGAAGCAACGTCAGAGAATTCATTGTCCTAGCGACGCTAATACCTCAGTCCAAGGCAATGACTAGGTTACACCTAGACTAAGGCCAAGAAACTACCAATGCTCACAACCAATTATGAATTATAATCACAAGGTAAGGTATGATTATAAATCAATAATTAACATGCTAACAATCCCAGAATACCCCAACTACCACCTAAGGCATTATTTTCCACAAGTAAACATGGATCAACTACCCATAATTATGTGACCAAGAAAAGGATAATATAAGGCATATAGAAATCTCGACAATAAGATAGGCATACTCAATTTACCTGAAAAGTACCTAAAATATGCCTAAAACATGGATTCTAATAACTTAACGTGAAACAACCTAAAGTTCTATCCCAATGCTAACTAGTCAACATGAATTCTTAAACGCAAGCCCCATCTAAAGTTGTAAGTTGTATCCTACCTCAAAAGTAGATCGCTCATGCTCTTGATTCACGCTTCTGGGAACTTTCCTTTCCGTAATTCCTCTGATAGCTACCATGCTATCAAAAACATCAACACAACTTCAATACAAACATTTTTACACCAAAAACAAAACAAATTGAGATAGACCCAAAATTGCATAAAATGGGACAGTGAGACACAAGCTGCAAATCCCAAAATTGACTCCGTCTAAAATCCAAATCATTTTACTAAGGATGTGTCCCAAAATGGGACATAAATCAATGTTCAAAAGAGGTATAAATAGCTCACGCACCAATCTCATAAAACAACTGCTATTAATGGAAAAAAAAAGGGTCTAAGGGCACTAATTTACCTCCAACGCACTCACAACACCTACCCAAAGGTCCCAACACAATCCTCTGACACTTCCCATCGAAAAACACCAATATCCCACATAAAATGGGCTTGAAAGACCTCAAATCAATTTCAAAACAATTAGCAAAAAGACCCAAAAATAACCTTAACTACTTGTAGGTGCCATTAAAGTTATAACTTATGCCACTTAAGCGGCATCGCAAAAGTGGAGTTGGACACTAAACCGGCTGGCCACGCATTCTATCCACAACTTAAGCTGCACCAGCTTTAGGAAATTCAGGGCCACTAAAGTGGCTACCCCTCGCTAGCCTCACTGGCTAAAGAGGATACCTGGCAGCCAAAGCAAAAGTTGCTTAAGATATATTAGGACCGCAAAAGTGGAAGTACCAGTATGAGGCCCTAGAAAATTTAATAAAGTCCCAGAAATCTCCACTCGAGTGCTCGAGATTTGTTTTTAACCTCATCCATGCAAACGAGATATGATACCCCACCGAACTTGGGAATATAGACTTGACAGAAAAGTCAAAACTTCCAACCGAGGTCTTCTTGATAAAAATTGGGTCTCATACCCAAAATTCATTTTAAGGAAACTTTTATAAAGGGGCTTAAAATAAGCCTAGAAGCCTCGGGATATGTACAGAACATCCATCGACACCAAAATCAACATTTTGGAGATAATGGAACTGGCATAATTGCATTTTGAGTCCAGCATCCTGAATTTTTTATCGAAGTCAACCGATCAAGTTTTAAAAACTCTAAAATACTAAAACCTGCATAGAATCCAAACAAGCGACCAGGTGATCTAACTATTAGTCCCAGCAAGTTATAAATAACTTTGAGTCACTATAGGAACTCTCTAAACAACGAAGAGAAGAAAATAAAAGTAAAATTACTTAGAGGATCATTAAATGAGGCCACTTGGGAGATCCAATCAGACATGTGTAGCAAGTATCCCATCTTTTCGCTAAGTCAGGTAATTCTTGCCTTGTTTTCCTTTCTAGTCTATTAGAGGATGAATGGTTGTTTAATTTGTATCTCATGTAATGACCTATCCAATTTTTATGGATGTTTAGGGCTGTAGTACTCTGGTTATGGATGTTTAAGGCCATAATACTCTGGTTGAACTAATTAAAACTCAAAGATAAGGAGGTTTTAAAAATTGATATCTTTTGTTTATTTTTGATGATTCGTGTTGTTGTGTTGTGTTATGTTAGGAGGTGAGCTAGTGATCTAATAGTAGGAGACATTGAGAAAGAATAGAGAGTTTGATCAAGTATTTGTTGTGGTTGTCAAATCTACTTTATGTTGTGATATCTTTTGATGGACAATTGTGTTGTGAAATGAGGCTAACTTAAATAAGGCCACTTGGGAGATCCAATCAGACATGTGTAGCAAGTATCCCAGCTTTTCGCTAAGTCGGGTAATTCTTGCCTTGTTTTCCTTTCTAGTCTATTCGAGGATGAATGGTTGTTTAATTTGTATCTCATGTAATGACCTATCCAATTTTTATGGATGTTTAGGGCCGTAGTACTCTGGTTATGGATGTTTAAGGCCATAGTACTCTTGTTGAACTAATAAAAACTCAAAGATGATGAGGTTTTAAAAATTGATATCTTTTGTTTATTTTTGATGATTCGTGATGTTGTGTTGTGTTATGTTAGGAGGTGAGCTAGTGATCTAATAGTAGGAGACATTGAGAAAGAATAGAGAGTTTGATCAAGTATTTGTTGTGGTTGTCAAATCTACTTTATGTTGTGATATCTTTTGATGGACAATTGTGTTGTGAAATGAGGCTAACTTTGTTTTTTCTCAAAATCCAATACGTAAGGGGTTTTTCACTGTAGTGGTGGATGTTTACTGCCATTGAGAGATTAGACTCACCATAGTAGGGTAGTCCATGATTCTAGGACTCACCATATTGAGGAAGTTGTTACCATATTAGGTCTTCTTTAGAACTGAGGTGATTGTTGGAGCAGATTATGTGAGGCATATTGCGCGTTTAAGTCAAATTTATTCAAGTATATTCCTCATAACCTAGAAAACAGAACTCATAACCCAGAGAGGTTATTTTACAAAGGCTAGAGCAATGTTTCTTCTTTGTGGTAAGTTATAACACCTTAGATTTCAAACCCATGAATACTCAATGTTTGGCATAGAGAAAAGTTCATCAAATTTTTACTACCAGGTTTCCATGAGTATGTTCATGAGTCATGAAATAGATCTAGAAGCCATGGAAACAAATCATAGTCAAGCCAGTTCCCACGAATGATAGTACGAGTCATGAAATAGATGCACAATCCATACAATCAATCATGAAAAAGATCAAAGGTCTTCATTCTAAGTCCCAGGTTCTACAAGTGCAAGAATAACTTGTACTTTAATGGTATGACTCATACCATGGATTAGTAGAGATGCCCAGGAACCACAACTAATAGTACAAGTCATACCTTAAGAGTACAATGTGTACTAGGAGTTGTGGAAAAATTCATAAACTTCCCAAATTCTTCTCATGACTACCAATGACACCACAGGTCGTAGGTTGATAGTACTACATGTACTTCAGCCTATGGAAAGGTCTGGTGGTCAACCCATGCTTCATGATAGTCAGTACGACTTGTACTTTAATAGTATGGTCAGTATGTTGATCAGTGGAAAATATCAAATGCTCACATACTCTTCTTAGGAAACCATGAATTAGACCAAGACTCATGGCATCGAGGTACGGCTCATACAATAACTTGTAGGTTTCTTAATCTTTTCCACTCTTTTAACTCCTAAACCATGATATATTAGCCTATATGAAGTGTGGTTAAAGGGAAACTAGTTGAATTCAACTCCTTATTTACGCCTAACATAAAAAAAATTAGATCAGTTACGCTTTAAGTTCTCTCAAGAAAGAAATTAGGGTTCTTCATCTTTAAGCGTTAGTTGAAGAATTCTATCAAGTGTTTACTTTCCAAGAATTAGGGATCCGATCAATGGGTATTCTTTAACCTATTGAGTCCCAAAAAAACTTTATTCATCAAATAATTAATTCTATAGTGCCTAGGGTTCCAATCAAATACATGAATTACATCATATGTCACTTTTTCTTCACAAATAGTCCATGAAGACATGATTTTACCTAAAATTCAGTACTGTATATAGATTTTTTCACGAGCCCTCAGAATAGGGAAAATTCATTTTCTTGAATATTTGTTGATTAAATTGCATATTTTATTTAGGATGATAGAATAATTTATCACGATCAGTTGGACATTCAGTTTTTTAGTCCCACTTATATTAGATGCTTTCAAATAAAGTGTATATTAGTTTAGTCTCAAAATTTTGTACTATTAAGTTATCATGTATTATTAGTATTATTAAGTTGGGGTTATTACTAAGCAATGTGAGGATGTATGTATGGAGGCTTACTCATCATTTTTAGGGTAAGAACTTTAGTATAAATCCACAAGTCTAAGAGCTACATTTCATCATAGGTTAGAAGGATCACACGTCAGTGTAGGATTGACACCTTAAGCTTTTTAGACATCAGCATAATGGATCCACTCAATCAGTGTTCTTAGCCTTTGCAAGGTATAATATGCCCTTCCAGATGGGGTATAGGTTGGACTCCATTTAACTCAAACTGAATATTTCAGTATCAATATCTCGCACAGTCTAGTCTTAGATTAATTCATGACCTTGTACTTTGCTTATTTTAGTTAAATATGTATCAATTGCATGTTCTTACTTGGTCATTGCATCAACTTTTATCAGTTTCATATTCAGTTCAACATCTCAGATTGATCATGTTTAGCATGTTAGATTATAGTGCATATCTCACATACTCATTATATTCAAAGTACTAACTGCATACCTTGTTGTGCTATATAATAATATTGGTTCAAACGCTCAGTATCTAGCTCATCAATAGTAAGATTTCCAATTAGCTTAGTAGCAGTGTCAGTGAGACTTCATCTTTCGAGGAAACCCTTATGTTTATTTCATTTACTTACTCTTTCAATTTTCAACTAGTTCGAGTTAGCTAGGGCTTGTCCTACTAACTCATCTTAGTAGTGTCTTTCTAATAGTCAAATAGTATTTGTAGCTTTCTACTTCATTTAGAATTTCCATTTATCTTTTTAGATCATTTTGGATTACTTATACTGTTATTTCAAATTCTTCATATATGTATCAATGATTATACATAAATATTTTTGTTATGCTAGATCATTTGTTAGTTTGGGGTCACTTGTGACTCTAGGCACTAGTTACAACTCTCCTATAGTTTCAGATTATGTTATCAGCCTTCTCCACAACCCTTCCGCTTAATGATTTTGTAACATCATGTAATGAACGAGATGATCTTAATAGTGGATGATGCATTGAAACCCAAAAAAAATCATGAATAGTGAGAAAACCTAGGAATTTAAGTAAGAAGTGGTCTTTTTTATTCCAAGTTGTTAATTTATGCATCTTAGGATGAAGTTTATGACTTAATTCTTGTTCATGAAATTGTGAGGACATAGAGTCTCATAAACTATTCTAAGAGGATTATCGAGTATAGACTCCATCAATTAGGCTTTTGTTATCATTTTAAGACTATTGTATGATGAAATAACCCTTGGTTAATGTATTACACCTTAAGAAGGGGGCAGAGTAAATTGGCTTTGAATTCAAAACTCATTGTTTGAAAAGTAGATGACTAAATACTCTTGTATTTGTTTGTTTTAGACTGCTTGATTGATCCATGGCTTCGTGTTGGAGTGTTCGGGGAAGTGCGGGTAGTGCTTATTTGAGGTAATTCTCAACCTGAAGGGACTACCGTAATGCTTTAATGGTGATTTAATTGTGTTTTTCTTGCATGTTGTTGTTACTACCTTTTCGAGCCTCCAATTGTGTCCCATTTGGGGACATAATATTGGTATGGTAAATTGGACCTTCTGATGATTTCGATTTTGGGATTCCTAGTGCGGGTCTAACATTTCCATTTTTGGCTTGATTTTGGGTATGTCTCCAATTGTTGCAATTTTATATGTAAACATATATATTGATGTTTTGACCAATATTTTGATAATATGGAAGTAATCAAAGGTTCTTCAGAAGTGGGAAACTCCAGTTTAGTGGATTGGGAGCATGTGTGGTCGGTTTCGAGGTAGGCTATGGTCTACTTTTCTTGATTATTCTCTATTAGATAAGGTTTAGTATGAATTGCATGTGAACTAGAGTTTTATATGTCAGGTTTAGAGACCCCTTCCTTATTTTCATTCTCTTGATTCCAGTAAAAGCTTCCAGCTTGTCTTGGGTGACGAGATCCTTAGCTTAGGATAGTAGTCTTTCTCATAGCATAGTTGATTCCCTTATCCTCCTTAGGATTGATATTTTAGGACTTAGTCTAGGTTGATACATAGATACTTTAGTGTCCTTTAGCGATCCTTATAGTCAAATCTTACCTATGTATGACTTATTATGGTTCTTGGTACCTTACGTTATTTCTCGGGCCTTAGTTGCTTGTCATAGTCGTAGCTTGTCCTTAGTTAGGTTTGGTTGTTGTTGTGTAGCCGGTTTGGGATAAGGTGTTGATCCTTGAACTATTCCCTATTGATTTGTTGAACTCCTCATTATTTCCTTCGTGTCTTGGGTTTTGGTGAGTCTGTTATGATAGTATTATTAAGGATGTTGGTATATTGGTGGGCCCGAGGACTTGGTCGAGGACCAACTGGAGTTCAGGTTAGTTTTCTTGCTCTGGGAGATTGGTAGTATTGGCAGTGTTTATCTAGTTATTTGATTGGTATTGATTGGATGTTGATGATGGCATGCATTGCATTTGACACTTGATTTTACTTGTTTTGTGGAATGATCCCGGTTCATGAAATGGATCATCATTACTAATTTCAAAAAAGTTATTTTCACATTGATACTCTTTTAAAACTAGCTTTAATTGGATTAATACCACCTTGATCACTTGATAAACTAGTTTTTGAGACATTAGAGGCATCTAGGATGTGCTCATTTTTTGCTTGATCATCTGGCACATCGTCACCCTTTCTCCATACATATTGGCTACTTGTACCTTTGGTACCACGATGGAGAATATTTGGTACCCTGACAGATATATGTACATATTTTTGAAGTCCTAGATTAGGACCAAGCAGTGTATATATGCCTTTTGAGTCTTGTATGGGTCCCTCTATCTGTGTTACATATTAAACCGGATGAAGGTATCTGCATAGGTCCTACAAAGTTGCAAGGATAAGAGGTAGGTGTATATACTTGGTTGTGTGACTTGGTGATGATGGCTCAACTAGTTACTATTACATTATTCTCTTTCATATGTATTGCCTAACCAATATGATTGTTTGTTGTTTGCACATATTAGTCTTATGAGGGTAGTTGGGTTATGTTCATTGTTTGTACCTTTTGGGCTTATGTGGTCCGATTAGGTTATTAATTGTGTATGTTACATTGGCTTAATCGTTAGTTGCTTAAGTGGTTAGTTTTTCTTTATCTTGGTACTCTTTCAGTCGTTTGTGGTTTTGTTGAGTAGTGGTGCTACCATGGGTCTTACTTTGGTTAATTGACTTTTGTTGTAGGATCTTATCGTGATTAGGTTGTTGGGCTTGCGCCTCAAGGTATGTTCCTTTCACTCAAACTCTTACTGAGTGTATTATTTTCCTTCATTCTTGTTACTGATAGTATCATGTTGTATCTCCTCGTTAGATACTTGTGTTGTACTTTCCTTATTTACTTGTTGTTTTTACTTTCTTTGTCTTTGGAACTCAATCAGCCTAATCCAAATAATTACTGCTTGTTATTACTCATATAATATTTCTATACCCTACAAATCATAGAACGAGTTCTTGCCATTGATTTTGATTTTGTGCCAAACAACTCTTGAGATTTGGATACTGGGGTGAACTCCCAACCTTTGGAGTTGCCAAAGTCCCTCTATGTTGGCTAGGGCTAGTATTTATTTTTCTTTCGAAATAGTTCCACACTTACTGTATTTTTAAAGGCTTGTGCTCCTATTTTTTTATTAGAAGTTAGACAACTAACTAATACCAAATCTCGGGATTGTCTTGTTAATTATATATATAGATGCGTATCTCTTTCTTTTCCTTTTTATTATTCCTTTCATAATTTATGTGTTCTTCACCGTGATTGCCCATTGCTTCTGGTTCTGGGATATGGGTTAGGGTTACCTACTGGTGGGACATATTAAGTGCCAACACAACCTGAGAAATTGGGTCGTGACATGTCATGACTAGTTGGGCAAGATTAAATTACCTTAGCATGTATGTACATATGAGTTATTGTGTGACTGACATATGAGATTGATGAGAAATAGAGGCTTAATTATACACAATGGATACAACCGAAAAACAAGTTTCCAATTCTTCAACTCCATAAGAATTCTCATCCCCGTCTTTTTGAATTTCTTTCAACAGTGTATCTGATTTCTATCATTTTTCTAGACTCATGAATTTCTAATTTTTTTGAAATAACATCAACCAAATCATCATATGTAGTTTAATCCTTTGTAAGAATTCCATTAATTTTATAACCATCGTATATATTTTTGTAAATTCAAATGTTAGAATATCTTAACAACACAGTGATATTTGTCATTGTGAATCTCAAATATACTGATTTCGATGAAATTGAATAGTCCACTATATTTAAATTGAAAATGAATTAGATAGTGGAAATAAATTGAATTCTCAATGACAAACAGAATTTAGGAGAGCATTTCAATTTTTTGATCTATTTTTTAGGTTAGGGATACTCCATATCCTCAAATTTTGTTACAACTATGAATTGCTCCTTATTTAGTGTGATTTGGTTGTATTCCTTTTTTAAATACCCGAAACAAGGATACTCCTATCTCGCATGCGTCTAAAATATATGTATTTGCTATGTCTGATACATATATCTAAAATAATAATACCTTGACGAAAAATGTAATCATAAAAATTGTGATTTTAATGTGTACTTAGGATCAATATTAATGTGTTACAAGTACCATATTCGTTTGCGCAACTCAAAATCATATTAATACCAAAAAATTAACAAAAATATTTATAGTTTATGTTTTTTTAGTAGAAGACATCAAATATAAGTAGAGTTATGAAAATGGGCTAGTCCAGCCCCATCTAGCCCAAGACTCAAGGGCCATAAAATTTATGGCTAGGATGGGCCGGCTCTTTATTTGAAAGGACCTTCAACTAAACAACCAATCTAACCCTAAAAGGGTCGTGGTTTTGTGCCTTGTAAAAACATTTTGTAGGTTTTGTCAATCGGCATGGCATCTACATCAAAGAGTTTGTTGTAATAGTTTCAGGTTCAAATTTTCTTTTGCACCAAATAGTTTTAGGTGTTCTTTTTTGTTCGAACACCCTTTCCTTTTAGAAGCTATTGATTTAAACAACTTATATGAATTTGTGGAATCATATCAGAAATTAATGCTTGATAATGATGTCAAGGTAGTAAATTTGGTTCAATTAATAATTGTTCCTTTTTTTATTTATGAATAAAAATTAACAAAAGCTTACATTGTTGTTCCAATGCTACGCCAAGTCTAGAAAACCGATTCAAGTTTATGTATTTGATTGCAGATTCCCCTGTACAATTGGTACCACACGAGTTCAGTCGATCCTGGAGTGTAATGACCTGCTTCCGTCGTTATAGAAAAGCCAACAGGAAAAAATTTTGGGCCAGAAAACTTTTTTGGTAGATACTCGGAAATTCCTAGCCTAGTCCAGATATGAACGAAATTTGAGTCGGTGAGGTCTAGGGAAATCTAGTATTGAATGAGAGATCTAAATATCAATTTGATCAGTTGCGTAGATAGCTAAGACGTTAAGGAACTCGTTGTTGACATCCTTTGAGAGGGCGCAACGTCGTGGTGACTCAGTTTTAAAAGAGTTGAAAGAATTTTTAGAAGGGCAAAACGGGTAAAAGGGAGTCACCACCTAATTTTAGGAAAACTAGCAAACCAATTAATAAATTAACTTTAAAATGTCTACGAAACCAATAGATTCTAGGTAAGGGATTCAAGTTATTTCGAAGGGAAGGTGTTAGGCATCCTTCGAAATCCACAATTGTGGGTCCCGACTGAATTCATTTTTTTAAATTAAGGATTAGATAAAAACAAATATACAAGTATAATAAACATGTGATATACACAAGTAATAAAATCAAATAATAATGTAAGAAACGGCCTAAGGTTTGCCTAACATCAATATATACAAGATAATGAATAAAGAGTATAATTCAAACTTCATTCGAATAGCTTCAATGGGAAGAAACTTTGTATACCTATAAAGATACTTAGTAAAAGTGTTAGTAATAAATAAACATGAATAAAAATAAATGAATCAAAGAATAACTTCAAAATAAAAATCCGTCTTATTAACATGGGAAGCCTTGAAAATTGATAGTAATTTCTTCATCGGCCAATTTCAACAAATAAAGAATATGTACTTAACTAAATTTTCATCTTTTAAAATGGGGAGACCTCCAAGCCGATGGAGAGATTTTCTCATTGGCCAATTTTAATATAATATAAACTAACCAAAAGTAAAACAAAGAAATATCCAACAAATCTCAATTTTTAAGAGAATATATAAGATCAATCTAAGCAAATAAGAAAATAACAAGACTACATAAAACTGCTAAATGAAACAATCACAAGTTATTAAACAAAAAATGAATAAACATAACATAATTCAAAAGTGAAAAAGAAAGTCAACAACAAGATAAGAAAGAACAGCAACCAATAGTAACAATATAACAGAGACCGAAAAGAAAAGGAACCATTTACCAACTTAAATTTCAGCTATATTAATATCTATTTGAAAAGCCTAATAACTTAAAATATTAATACGAAATGTGTTCCACCAAGTAAAAATAACAACAAATAGAACCTAAAACTCGAGCTAAGCAGATCACCAACAAAACTGAAACGAACTAATTTAAACATGAAGAAATTTCAGCCAGATCTAAAAAAATTAAACAATGGTGGCCGGAATTTGAACCCCTTCGGCCAGATTTTAATGAGTAACAGATAACATTTAACAAAAATCAAACATATTAGAGAAGAACAAACAAAATAAATAGAGGAAGTAATGATAAAAATCGTGCATAAAGAGGAGTCGGGAAGATCTGTGTTACCAAATTGATGATGGCGACAATGGTTTGCTGTTGAACGGAACCTCTGTTCGCCGATAATGGTTGCTGGGTTTGTCGGAGAAATAGAGTAGGGAGGTACCACTGGTTGTGTGAGTGTTGGTTTTTTAATAAAGAAATTAAGAAAATAACAGAGAAAGACTTTGAGAGAAAATATAAATGCAGTATTATCAAAGAAATTATTTTATTAATAATCCAGAGACTTGCATTAATAGATATAATTCCGAACTAAAAATAGAAAATAAGATATTAACTTATCTGTTTAATTCAAATAAAAAATAAAAAGAACTAAATCCTAAATATAAGTCAAATAGGACTCTAATAACATAATTTAAAAACCCTAAAAATGCCTAACTGTTTAATTTCTGCAATATCATGAGACATTTTCAACACTCCTTCTTGGATCAGAAATTGTAGATTGTAGTTTCAACTGAAATTGACCTTGTGAACAAATCTGTCATTTCATCCTTTGTCATGCAAGGATTGTGTGCATCTTCTGTTGGATTAAATGTGAAGCTCTTACCTCTCATTTCAACTTGTAAAATATCTTGCTTAGTAGAATCAAAGATTCGACAATATTTGTCTCCAAATAATAATTTAAATCCTTTTTCTATTAACTGACCAACACTAAACAAACATTTATCAATAACAGGCACATAAAGAACATCTGAAATTATTTTTGTACCTGAAGTTGTTTTAATAGAAACAGACCATTTTCCTTTTGCGAGAATACAATCACCATTTCCAATTCTGACTTTCTTATTTTCCATAGGAATGAACTCTTTAAAAAGATTTCTTTCATATGTCATGTCGTTTGTACAACCACTATCAATCATCCAAAAATCAGTTTTTTTGGTTAAAAAACAAGTTGTCACAAATAAGTGGTCTTCTTCTTCTTCTTCGGTAGTAGTGACTTGGGCAACTATTTGTTCTTTTTGAAATTTGCGTTTGCAAATCACAGCTTCATGACCAAGTTGTTTGAAATTCTTACACTGTGCATCTGATCTTTTCCAACATTTATATAGAGGGTGTCCATTTTTTCCACAATGCTGACAAGGTGGGTAATTTTTCAAAAAATTACCTCTGCTTTGAGTTTTGTGGCCTGCTACTAATGCTCCTTCAATCATGCCATCTTGCCTCATAAGTCTTCTTTGTTCCTGAGCCTGCAAAGAATTTAACAATTCTGCCAAGGTAATTTGGGATAGATCTTGTGTGCTTTCCAAGATAGTTATACAAGCTTCATATATTTCGGGCACTATAACAACAACTTTTTCAACAATTCTTGTATCTTTGAATTCAGTGCCTAGTAATCTTACCTTGTTGACAATACCAAGCAATTTGTCAGAGTATTCCCTGACTCTTTCATTCTTTGCAATTCGAATTTCCTCATTAAATTTAATACCTTCATTCCTCGTATTCTTTCATCTCCAGCATATTATTTTTCAGATAATTCCAAATATCTTTTGGTGATGTGAGAGTCATAATTTTCGTGAAAACAGTTGTTGAAATAGTAGCAATCAAAGTTACTTTTGCCATCGACTTAATGATTTTCTTTTCCTTGTAACTCTTGATCTGCGCCACGGTGGGATTATTTGGGAATGAATTAATTTCATAATTATCTTCCACGGTTTCCCAAAGATCAAGACCTTCCAAGTAAGTTTCCATTCTCATAGCCCATAGTTGATAATTCTCACCATCAAAAATAGGAGGAGCCATTCGTGAAAAACTATTTTCGGAATCCATTTTTCTACTCACAAGTCCCTCAAGAAAAAGGCTCTAGAAACCAATTGTTGGTTTGTTTAATAAAGAAATTAAGAAAAAATAACAGCGAAAGACTTTGACAGAAAAAATAATGCAGTATTATCAAAGGGAATTATTTTATTAATAATCCAGAGACTTACATTTATAGATATAATTCCTAGCTAAAAATAGACAGAAAAGATACTAAGTTATCTGTTTAATTCAAATAACAAATAAAAAGAACTAAATCCTAAATATAAATCAAATATGACTCTAATAACATAATTTAAAAACCCTAAAAATAGCAAATTGTTTTATTTCTGCAATATGCTGAGATATATTTTCAACATTCCTTCTTGGATCAGGAATTGTAGATTGTAGTCTCATCTGAAATTGACCTTGTGAACAAATATGTTAATTCATCTTTTGTCTTGTAGACTTGTGTGCATCTTCTGTTGGATTAAATGAGATGCTCTTACCTCTCATTTCAACTTGTAAAATCTCTTGCTTAGTAGAATCAAAGATTCGACAATATTTGTCTCCAAATAATAATTTTAATCTTTTTTTTATTAACTGACCAACACTAAACAAATATTTATCAATATCAGGCACATAAAGAACATCTGAAATTATTTTTGTACCTGAATTTGTTTTAATTGAAACAAACCATTTTTCTTTTGCAAAAATACAATCACCATTCCCAATTCTGACTTTCTTATTTTCCATAGGAATGAACTCTTTAAAAAGATTTATTTCATATGTCATGTCGTTTGTACAACCACTTTCAATCATCCAAAAATCAGATGTTTTGGTTGAAAAATAAGTTGTCACAAATAAGTGGTCTTCTTCTTCTTCTTCGGTAGTAGAGTGACTTGGGCAACTGTTTCATTTTTTTGAAATTTGCTTTTGCAAATCACAGCTTCATGACGAAGTTGTTTGCAATTCTTGCACTGTGCATCTGGTTTTTTCCAACATTTATATGGATGATGTCCATTTTTTCCACAATGCTGACAAGATGGGTAATTTTTCAAAAAATTACCCTTGCTTCAAGTTTTATGGTTGGCTACTAATGCTCCTTCAATCATGCCATCTTACCTCATAAGTCTCCTTTGTTCCAAAGAATTTAACATTTCTGTCAAGGTAATTTTGGACAGATCTTGTGTGTTTTCCAAGGTAGATATACATGCTTCATATATTACGGGCACTATAACAAGAATTTTTCAACAATTCTTGTATCTTTGAATTCAGTGCCTAATAATCTTACCTTGTTGACAATACCAAGCAATCTGTCAGAGTATTCCTTGACTGTTTCTGACTCTTTCATTTTCTGCAATTCAAATTTCCTCATTAAATTTAATACCTTCATTCCTCGTATTCTTTCATCTCTAGCATATTCATTTTCAGATAATTACAAATATCTTTTGGTGATGTGAGAGTCATGATTTTTGTGAAAATAATTGTCGAAACAGCAGCAAACAAAGTTGCTTTTGCCTTCGACTTAATGGTTTTCTTTTCCTCAAGACTCTTGAACTGGGCCACGGTAGGATTATTTGGCAGCGGATTAATTTCATAATCTTCTTCCACGGCTTCCCAAAGATCAAGAGCCTCCAAATAAGTTTCCATTCTTAGAGCCCATCGTTGAAAATTCTCACCATCAAAAATAGGAGGAGTCATTCGTGAAAAACTATTTTCGTAATTCATTTTTATACTCACATGTCCCTCAAGAAAAAGACTCAAGATACCAATTGTTGTTTTTTTTAATAAAGAAATTAAGAAAAAATAACATAGAAAGACTTTGCGAGAAAAAAATACTAAAGTATTATCAAAAGGGATTATTTTATTAATAATCCAGAGACTTGCATTCATAGATATAATTTCTAACTAAAAATAGAAAAAAAAAAAAAAGATACTAACTTATCAGTTTAATTCAAATAACAAATAAAAAGAACTAACTCCTAAATATAAGTCAAATAGGACTCAAATAACATAATTTAAAAACCCTAAAAATAGCTATCTGTTTTATTTCTGCAATATCCTGAGACATATTTTCAACACTCCTTCTTGGAAAGGGAATTGTAGATTCTAGTCTCAAATGAAATTGACCTTGTGAACAAATCTGCTAATTCATCCTTTGTCTTGTAGACTTGTGTGCATCTTCTGTTGGATTAAATGAGATGCTCCTACCTCTCATTTCAACTTGTAAAATCTCTTGCTTAGTAGAATCAAAGATTCGACAATATTTGACTCCAAATAATAATTTAAATCTTTTTTCTACTAACTGACCAACACTAAACAAACTCTTATCAATATCAGCCACATAAAAACATCCGAAATTATTTTTGTACCTGAATTTGTTTTAATTGAAACAGACCATTGTCCTTTTGCAAGAATACAATCACCATTCCCAATTATGACTTTCTTATTTTTCATAGGAATGAACTCTTTAAAAACAATTGTTTCATATGTCATGTAGTTTGAACAACCACTATTAATCATTCAAAAATCAGATTTTTTGATTGAAAAACAAGTTGCCACAAATAAGTGGTCTTCTTCTACTTCTTCTTCAGTAGTGACTTGGGCAACTGTTTCATCTTTTTGTAATTTGGTTTTGCAAATCACAGCTTCATGACCAAGTTGTTTGAAATTCTTGCACTATGCATCTAGTATTTTCCAACATTTATATAGATGATGTCCATTTTTTTCACAATGCTGACAATATGGGTAATTTTTCAAAAAATTATACTTGCTTTGAGTTTTGTGGCTGGCTACTAATGCTCCTTCAATCATGCCATCTTGCCTCATAAGTCTCCTTTGTTCCTGAGCCTGCAAAGAATTTAACAATTCTGCCAAGGTAATTTGGGATAGATCTTGTGTGTTTTCCAAGATAGTTATACTTGCTTCATATATTTCGGGCACTATAACAACAACTCTTTCAACAATTCTTGTATCTTTGAATTCAGTGCCTAGTAATCTTACCTTATTGACAATACCAAGCAATCTGTCAGAGTATTCCCTGCCTATTTCTGACTCTTTCATTTTCTGCAATTCAAATTCCTCATTAAATTTAATATCTTCATTCCTCATTTCTTTCATCTCCAGCATATTATTTTTTAGAAAATTACAAATATCTTTTAATGATGTGAGAGCCATAATTTCGTGAAAACAATTGTCGAAATAGTAGCAATCAAAGTTGCTTTTGCCTTCGACTTAATGATTTTCTTTTCCTTGCGACAATTGATCTGCACCACGGTGGGATTATTTGGCAGCGAATTAATTTCAAAATCCTTTTCCACAGCTTCCCAAAGATCAAGCGCCTCCAAATAAGTTTCCATTCTCAAAGCCCATAGTTGATAATTCTCACCATCAAAAATAGGAGTAGCCATTCGTGAAAAACTATTTTCGAAATACATTTTTGTACTCACAGGTCCCTCAAGAAAAAGACTCTAGATACTAATTGTTGTATTTTTAATAAAGAAATTAAGAAAAAATAACAGAGAAAGACTTTGAGAGAAAAAACACTAAAAATAGCTATCAGTTTTATTTCTCCAATATCTTGAGACATATTTTCAACACTCCTTCTTGGATCAGGAATTGTAGATTGTAGTCTAATCTGAAATTGACCTTGTGAACAAATCTACTAATTCATCCTTTGTCTTCTAAGGCTTGTGTGCATCTTTTGTTGGATTAAATGAGAAGCTCTTACCTCTAATTTCAACTTGTAAAATCTCTTGCATAGTAGAATCAAAGATTCGGCAATATTTTCCTTCAAATAATAATTTAACTACTTTTTCTATTAACTGACCAAGACTAAGCAAACTTTTATCAATATCAGCCACATAAAGAACATCTGAAATTATTTTTGTACCTAAAATTGTTTTAATTGGAACAGACCCTTTTCCTTTTGCAGGAATACAATAACCATTTCCAATTTTGACTTTCTTATTTTCCATAGGATTGAACTCTTTAAAAAGATTTCATTCAAATTTTATGTGGTTTGTACAACCACTAACAATCATCCAAAAATTAGATTTTTTGCTTGGAAAACAAATTGCCACAAAGAAGTGGTCTTCTTCTTCTTCTTCATCAGTAGTGACTTGGGAAACTGTTTCATCTACTTGAAATTTTCTTTGGCAAATCACAGCTTCATAACAAAGTTGTTTGCAGTTCTTGCTCTGTGCAACTGCTATTTTCAAACATTTATATGGAGGATGCCCATTTTTTCCACAATGCTGACAAGGTGGGTAATTTTTCAAAAAATTACCCTTGCTTTTAGTTTTGTGGATGGCTACTAATGCTCCTTCAGTCATGCCATCTTGCCTCATAAGTCTCCTTTGTTCCTGAGCCTGCAAAGAATTTAACAATTCTGCAAAGGTAATTTTGGACAGAACTTATGTGTTTTCCAAGGTAGATATACATGCTTCATATATTACGGGCACTTTAACAAGAACTTTTTCAACAATTCTTGTATCTTTGAATTCAGTGCCTAGTATTCTTATCTTGTTGACAATACCAAGCAATCTGTCAGAGTATTCCCTGACTATTTCTGACTCTTTCGTTTTCTGCAATTCAAATTTCCTCATTAAATTTAATACCTTCATTCCTCATCTTCTTTCATCTCTAGCATATTCTTTTTCATATAATTACAAATATCTTTAGGTGATGTGAGAGTCATAATTTTCGTGAAAATAGTTGTCGAAACAGCAGCAAACAAAGTTACTTTTGCCTTTGACTTAATGGTTTTCTTTTCCCTGTGACTCTTGATTTGGGCCACGGTGAGATTATTTGGCAGTGGATTAATTTCATAATCCTCTTCCACGGCTTCCCAAAGATCAAGAGCCTCCAAATAAGTTTCCACTCTCAGAGCCATAGTTGATAATTCTCACCATCAAAACTAGGAGGAGCCATTTGTGAAAAACTATTTTTGGAATTCATCTTTCTACTCACAGGTCCCGCAAAAAAAAGTCTCTAGATACCAATTGTTGTTTTTTTTAATAAAGAAATTAAGAAAAAATAACATAGAAAGACTTTGAGAGAAAAAATACTACAGTATTATCAAAGGGGATTATTTTATTGATAATCCAGAGACTTGCATTTATAAATATAATTCCTAACTAAAAATTAAAAAAATACTAACTTATCATGTTTAATTCAAATAACAAATAAACGAACTAACTCCTAAATATATGTCAAATAGGACTCTAATAACATAATTTAAAAACCCTAAAAATAGCTATCTATTTTATTTCTCCAATATCCTGAGACATATTTTCAACACTTCTTCATGGATCAGGAATTGTAGATTGTAGTCTCATCTGAAATTGACCTTGTGAACAAATCTTCTAATTCATCCTTTGTATTGTAAGGCTTGTGTGCATCTTCTGTTGGATTAAATGAGAAGCTCTTACCTCTCATTTCAATTTGTAAAATTCCTTGCTTAGTAGAATCAAAGATTTGACAATATTTGTCTCCAAATAATAATTTGAATACTTTTTCTATAAGCTAACCAACACTAAACAAACTTTTTTCAATATCAACCACATAAAAAACATCTGAAATTATTTTTGTACCTGAAATTGTTTTAATTGAAGCAGACCCTTTTCCTTTTGCAGGAATACAATAGCCATTTCCAATTTTGACTATCTTATTTCTATTGGATTGAACTCTTTAAAAAGATTTCTCTCATATGTCATGTGGGTTGTACAACAACTATCAATCATCCAAAAATCAGAATTTTTACTTCAAAAACAACTTGCCACAAATAAGTGGTCTTCTTCTTCTTCTTCAGTAGTTACTTTGGAAACTGTTTCATCTTTTCGAAATTTCTTTGCAAATCATAGCTTCATGACCAAGTTGTTTGCAGTTCTTGCACTGTGCATCTGGTCTTTTCCAACATTTATATGGACGAAGTCCATTTTTTTCACTAATGTTGACAAGGTGGGTAATTTTTCAAAAACTTACCCTTGCTTTTAGTTTTGTGGCTGGCTACTAATGCTCCTTCAATCATGTCATCTTGCCTCATAAGTCTCCTTTATTCCTGAGCCTGCAAAGAATTAAACAATTCTGCCAATGTAATTTTGGAAAGAACTTATTGTTTTCCAACATGGATATAAATGCTTC
This sequence comes from Solanum microdontum, assembly GCA_036250385.1. Lineage (NCBI taxonomy): Eukaryota > Viridiplantae > Streptophyta > Magnoliopsida > Solanales > Solanaceae > Solanum > Solanum microdontum. Next base: position 10,174 of record JAJONQ010000284.1, on the reverse strand, counting down.
ATATATTACGGGCACTGTAACAAGAACTTTTTCAACAATTCTTGTATCTTTGAATTCAGTGCCTAGTAATCGTACCTTGTTGACAATACCAAGCAATCTGTCAAAGTATTCCCTGTCTATTTCTGACTATTTCATTTTCTGCAATTCAAATTTCCTCATTAAATTTAATACCTTCATTCTTCGTATTCGTTCATCTCTTTGCATATTATTTTAAATATAATTACAAATATCTTTTGGTGATGTAACAGTCATAATTTTCGTTAAAATAGTTGTCGAAATAGCATCAAACAAAGTTACTTTTGCCTTCGATTTAATGGTTTTCTTTTCCTTGTGACTCTTGATCTGGGCTATAGTGGGATTATTTGGCCGCGGATTAATTTCATAATCCTCTTCCACGGCTTCCCAAAGATCAAGAGACTCTAAATAAGTTTCCATTCTCAGAGCTCATAGTTGATAATTCTCACCATCAAAAATAGGAGGAGCCATTCGTGAAAAACTATTTTCGTAATCCATTTTTCTACTCACAGGTCCCTCAAGAAAAAGACTCTAGATACCAATTGTTGTTTTTTTTAATAAAGAAATAAACAGAAAATAACAGAGAAAGACTTTGAGAGAAAAAATACTACAGTATTATCAAAGAGGATTATTTTATTAATAATCCATAGACTTGCATTTATAGATATAATTCCTAACTAAAAATAGAACAAAAAGATACAAACTTATCAGTTTAATTCAAATAACAAATAAAAAAGAACTAAATCCTATATATAAGTCAAATAGGACACTAATGACATAATTTAAAAACCAAAAAAAATAGCTATCTATTTTTTTTCTGCAATATCCTGAGACATATTTTCAACACTCCTTCTTGGATCAGGAATTGTAGATTGTAGTCTCATCTGAAATTGTCCTTCTGAACAGATCTGCTAAGTCATCCTTTGCCTTGTAATGCTTGTGTGCATCTTCTGTTGGATTAAATAAGAAGCTCATACTTCTCATTTCAACTTGTAAAATCTCTTGCTTAGTAGAATCAAAGATTCGACAATATTTGTCTCCAAATAATAATTTAAATACTTTTTCTATTAACTGACCAATACTAAACAAACTTTTATCAATATCAGCCACATAAAGAACATCTGAAATTATTTTTGTACCTGAAATTGTTTTAATAGAAACAGACCCTTTTCCTTTTGCAGGAATACAATCATCATTTCCAATTCTGACTTTCTTATTTCCATAGGATTGAACTCTTTAAAAATATTTCTTTCATATGTCATGTGGTTTGTAAAACCACTATCAATCATCAAAATATCATATTTATTGCTTGAAAAACAACTTGCCCTAAATAAGTGGTCTTCTTCTTCTTCTTCAGTAGTTACTTTGGAAACTGTTTCATCTTTTTGAAATTTCCTTCTGCAAATCACTGCTTCATGACCAAGTTGTTTGAAGTTCTTGAACTGTGCATCTTCTCTTTTCCAACATTTATATGGATAATGTCCATTTTTTCCACAATGCTGACAAGGTGGGTAATTTTTCAAAAAAATACACTTGCTTTTAGTTTTGTGGCGGGCTACTAATGCTCCTTCAATCATGCCATCTTGCCTCATAAGTCTCTTTTGTTCCTCAGCCTGCAAAGAATTTAACAATTCAGCCAAGGTAATTTTGGACAAATCTTGTGTGAATTCCAAGGTAGATATTCATGCTTCATCTATTACGGGCACCGTAACAAAAACATTTTCAACAATTCTTGTATCTTTCAATTTAGTGCCTAGTATTCTTACCTTGTTGCCAATATTATAAAATCTGTCAAAGTATTCCCTGACTGTTTCTGACTCTTTCATTTTCTGCAATTCAAATTTCCTAATTAAATTTAATACCTTCATTCCTCGTATTCTTTCATCTCTAACATATTCTTTTTCATATAATTACAAATATCTTTTGGTGATGTGAGGGTCATAATTTTTGTGAAAATAATTGTCAAAACAGTAGCAAACAATGTTGCTTTGCCTTCGACTTAACGGTTTTCTTTTCCTTGTGACTCTTGAACTGGGCCACGGTGGGATTATTTGTCAGCGGAATAATTTCATAATCCTCTTCCATGGCTTCCCAAAGATCAAGAGCCTCCAAATAAGTTTCCATCCTCAGAGCCAATAGTTGATAATTCTCACCATCAAAAATAGGAGGAGCCATTCGTGCAAAACTATTTTTGGAATTCATTTTTCTACTCACAAGTCCCTCAAGAAAAAGACTCTAGATACCAGTTGTTGTTTTTTTTAATAAAGAAATAAAGAAAAAATAATAGAGAAAGACTCTGATAGAAAAAATACTACAGTATTATCAAAGGGGATTATTTTATTAATAATCTAAAGACTTGCATTTATAGATATAAATCCTAACTAAAAATAGAAAAAAAAGATACTAACTTATCAGTTTAATTCAAATAACAAATAAAAAGAACTAACTCCTAAATATTAGTCAAATAGGACACTAATAACATAATTTAAAAACCCTAAAAATAGCTATCTGTTTTATTTTTGCAATATCCTGAGACATATTTTCAACACTCCTTCTTGGATCAGGAATTGTAGATTGTAGTCTCATCTGAAATTGACCTTGTGAACAAATCTGTTAATTCAGCCTTTGTCTTGTAAGCCTTGTGTGCATCTTCTGTTGGATTACATGAGTAGCTCTTACCTCTCATTTCAACTTGTAAAATCTCTTGCTTAGTAGAATCAAATATTCGACAATATTTGTCTTCAAATAATAATTTAAACACTTTTTCTATTAACTAACCAACACTAAATAAAATTTTATCAATATCAGTCACATAAAGAACATCTAAAATTATTTTTGTACCTGAAATTGTTTTAATTGAAACAGACCCTTTTCCTTTTGCAGGAATACAATCACCATTTCCAATTCTGCCTTTCTTATTTTCCATAGGATTAAACTCTTTAAAAAGATTTCTTTCATATGTAATGTGGTTTGTACAACCACTATCGATCATCCAAAAATCAATTTTTTTGCTTGAAAAACAACTTGCCACAAATAAGTGGTCTTCTTCTTCTTTTTCTATAGTGACTTTGGAAACTGTTTCATCTTTTTTAAATTTCATTTTGCAAAACACAGCTTCATGACCAAGTTGTTTGCAGTTCTTGCACTATGCATCTGGTCTTTTCCAACATTTATATGGATGATATCCATTTTTTCCACAATGCTGATAAGGTGGGTAATTTTTCAAAAAATTACCATTGCTTTTACTTTTGTGTCTGGCTACTAATGCTCCTTCAATCATGCCATCTTGCCTCATAAGTCTCCTTTTTTCCTGGGCCTGCAAAGAATTTAACAATTCAGCGAGAGTAATTTTGGACAGAACTTGTGTGTTTTCCAAGTTAGATAAACATGCTTCATATATTACGGGCACTGTTACAAGAACTTTTTCAACAATTCTTGTATCTTTGAATTTAGTGCCTAGTATTCTTACCTTGTTAACAATACCAAGCAATTTGTCAGAGTATTCCCTGACTGTTTCTGACTCTTTCATTTTCTGCAATTCAAATTTCCTCATTATATTTAATACCTTCATTCCTTGTATTCTTTCATCTCTAGCATATTCTTTTTCATATAATTTCAAATATCTTTAAATAATGTGAGGGTCATAATTTTCGTGAAAATGATTGTTGAAACAGTAGCAAACAATGTTGCTTTGCTTTCGACTTAATGGTTTTCTTTTCCTTGTGACTATTGATCTGGGCCACGGTGGGATTATTTGTCAGCAGAATAATTTCATAATCCTCTTCCACGGCTTCCCAAATATCAAGAGCCTCCAAATAAGTTTCCATCCTCAGAGCCCATTGTTGATAATTCTCACCATCAAAAATAGGAGGAGCCATTCGTGAAAAACTATTATCGGAATTCATTTTTCTACTCACAGGTCCCTCAGGAAAAAGACTCTAGATACCAGTTGTTGTTTTTTTTTAATAAAGAAATAAAGAAAAAATAACAGAGAAAGTTTTTGAGAGAAAAAATACTACAATATTATCAAAGGGGATTATTTTATTAATAATCCAGAGACTTGCCTTTATAGATATAATTCCTAACTAATTATAGAAAAAAAAGATACGAACTTATCACTTTAATTCAAATAACATATAAACAGAACTAACTCCTAAATATTAGTCAAACAGGACACTAATAACATAATTTAAAAACCCTAAAAATAGCTATCTGTTTTATTTCTGCAATATCCTGAGACATATTTTCAACACTCCTTCTTGGATCAGGAATTGTAGATTGTAGTCTCATCTGAAATTGACCTTGTGAACAAATTTTTTAATTCCGCCTTTGTCTTGTAAGGCTTGTGTGCATCTTCTGTTGGATTACATGAGTAGCTCTTACCTCTCATTTCAACGTGTAAAATCTCTTGCTTAATAGAATCATAGATTCGACAATATTTGTCTTCAAATAATAATTTAAATACTTTTTCTATTAACTAACCAACACTAAATAAAATTTTATAAATATCAGACACATAAAAAACATCTGAAATTATTTTTGTACCTGAAATTGTTTTAATTGAAACAGACCCTTTTCCTTTTGCAGGAATACAATCACCATTTCCAATTCCGACTTTCTTATTTTCCATAGGATTGAACTCTTTAAAAAGATTTCTTTCATATGTCATGTGGTTTGTACAACCACTATCAATCATCCAAAAATCAGATTTTTTTGCTGGAAAAACACCTTGCCACATATAAGTGGTCTTCTTCTTCTTTTTCAGTAGTGACTTTGAAAGTTATTTCATCTTTTTGAAATTTCATTTTGCAAATCACAGCTTCATGACCAAGTTGTTTGCAATTCTTGCACTGTACTTTTGGTTTTTTCGAACATTTATATGGATGATATACATTTTTTCCACAATGATGCCAAGGTGGGTAATTTTACAAAAAAATACCCTTGCTTTTAGTTTTCTGGCTGGCTATTAATGGACCTTCAATAATGCCATCTTGCCTCATAAGTCTCCTTTGTTCCTGTGCTTGCAAAGAATTTAACAATTCAGCCAAGGTAATTTTGGACAGATCTAGTTTGTTTTCCAAGGTAGATATACATGCTTCATATATTACGGGCACTATAACAAGAACTTTTTCAACAATTCTTGTATCTTTGAATTCAGTGCATAGTAAGCTTACCTTATTGACAATACCAAGCAACCTGTCAAAGTATTCCTTGACTGTTTATGACTCTTTCATTTTCTGCAATTCAAATTTCCTCATTAAATTTAATACCTTCATTCCTCGTCTTCTTTCATCTCTAGCATATTATTTTTCATATAATTACAAATATCTTTTGGTGATGTGAGAGTCATAATTTTCGTTAAAGTTGTTGTCGAAACAGCAACAAACAAATTTTCGTTTGCCTTCGACTTAATGGTTTTCTTTTCCTTGTGACTCTTGATCTGGGCCTCGGTGGGATTATTTGGCAGCGGATTAATTTCATAATCCTCTTCCACGGCTTCCCATAGATCAAGAGCCTCCAAATAAGTTTCCATTCTCAGAGCCCATAGTTGATAATTCTCACCATCCAAAATAGGAGGAGCCAGTCGTGAAAACCTATTTTCGGAATTCATTTTTCTACTCATAGGTCCCTCAAGAAAAAGACTCTAGATACCAATTGTTGTTTTTTTTAATAAAGAAATTAGGAAAAAATAACAGAGAAAGACTGTGAGAGAAAAACTACTACAGTATTATCAAAGGTAATTATTTTATTAATAATCCAGAGACTTGCATTTATAGATATAATTCCTAACTAAAAATAAAACAAAAAAGATACTAACTTATCAGTTTAATTCAAATAACAAATAAAAAGAACTATCTCCTAAATATAAGTCAAATAGGACACTAATAACATAATTTAAAAACACTAAAAATAGCTATTTGTTTTATTTTTGCAATATCTTGAGACATATTTTCAACACTCCTTCTTGGATTAGGAATTGTAGATTGTAGTCTCTTCTGAAATTGACCTTGTGAACAAATCTATTAATTAAGCCTTTGTCTTGTAAGGCTTGTGTGCATCTTCTGTTGGATTAAATGAGATGCTCTTACCACTCATTTCAACTTGTAAAATCTCTTGCTTAGTAGATTCAAAGATTCGACAATATTGTCTCCAAAAAATAATTTAAATCCTTTTTCTATGAACTGACCAACCCTAAACAAACTTTTAGCAATATCATACACATAAAGAACATCTGAAATTATTTTTGTACCTGAAATTGTTTTAATTGAAACAGACCCTTTTCCTTTTGTAGGAATACAATCATCATTTCCAATTCTAACTTTCTTATTTTCCATAGGATTGAAATCTTTAAAAAGATATCTTTCATATGTCATGTCGTTTGTACAACCACTATCAATCATCCAAAAATCAGATTTGTTGCTTGATAAACGAATTGCCACAAATAAGTGGTCTTCTTCTCTTCTTCAGTAGTGACTTGGGAAACTGTTTCATCTTTTTGAAATTTCCTTTTGCAAATCACAGCTTCATAACCAAGTTGTTTGCAGTTCTTGCACTGTGCATCTGGTCTTTTCCAACATTTATATGGAGGATGTCCATTTTCTCCACAATGCTGACAAGGTGGGTAATTTTTCAAAAAATTACCCTTTCTTTTAGTTTTGTAGTTGGCTACTAATGCTCCTTCAATCATGCCATCTGACCTCCTAAGTCTCCTTTGTTCCTGAGCCTACAAAGAATTTAACAATTCAACCAAGGTAATTTTGGACAGATCTTGTGTGTTTTCCAAGTTAGTTATACATGCTTCAAATCTTTCGGACAATGTAAAAAGAATTTTTAAAACAATTCTTGTTTCTTTGAATTCAGTTCCTAGTAATCTAACCTTGTTGACAATACCAAGCAATCTGTCAGAGTATTCCTTGACTGTTTCTGACTCTTTCATTTTTTGTAATTCGAATTCCCTCATTAAATTTAATACCTGCATTCCTCCTATTCTTTCATCTCTAGCATATTCTTTTTCAGATAATTCCAAATATCTTTTGGTGATGTGAGTTTCATAATTTTCGTGAAAACAGTTGTTAAAATAGTAGCAAACAAACACTACACCATTTTAGGCCTACGACCACACTAAATCTGGACAACGCTTGTAAAGTGTTGCCTAAAATACTTTTGGGGACGCTTTTAAAGTGTAGCCCAAGTTTTAAACTTTTAGCTTCAATAATATTAGCAACACTTCTAAAGTGTACTCTTTAATGGTAGAAGCTACACTTTATAAGTGTTGTTATAATTGGCAACAACTATTTATATAAATGGCCACACTTTTAAAGTGTCCTATTTTTATAATTATAAAAACAACACATTACAAATGTGGCCTTAGTGTTTTCACTAAAATATTATATTCCCTCCAACATTTTAACATTAAAACTTGTTCTCCCTCCAATTTTTATTGGGCAAAAAAAATAAAACATTAAAGGTTATTTTCAGCTAAAGAAAAAATAAAGTACTATTTCCCTAAAACTTCAGCTGATCGACGTTTCCATTTCCCTCAAACTAAAGTGAAGAACGCGATTTTCAGCTGAGGAACTGAAGAAATTGGCTTTTCTCTCAAGAAGAACTGAAGAACACGTACGATTTCCCTCACAAATTTCCGTCAAACTTCAGCTGAAGAACAGATTTTCAGCTAAATAACTGAAGAACAATACGCTTTCTTTGAAGAAGAACTGAAGAACACCATTTTCATCTCGCAGATTCTTTGTTGGAGATTAAAGAGCTGAAGATCACGATTTCCTCACAGATTCCTTGTTGAAGAGTTGTTCCATTAGATTTCTTGTTGAAAATTGAACAAAATGCTTCACAGATGAACTTGCCTCACGTCTTAAAGATTTAGGGTTGTTGGAATAGAGTTTATCAGGTAAGAAATTGTATCTTTAAAAGTCTAAATTCTAGCTTTAGGGTTCTGATATTCTTGTGCATCTTTGAAATTTTAAACATTAACTTAGGGTTTTGATATTCTTGTGTTATTGATACGAATTTTGTTGATTTTTAGGACTCTAGCTCATTGTTGTATTACGTATAAATAGGCTGATTATCTTTGACAGCAAATTTTTTATTCTCTTGAATGTTGAATGTACCAGCTGAAGTTCTCTGAAGAACTGAGCTGAAGCTAAGTCGTCTTTCTCTGAAAACTAAAAAGCTGAAGTTGGCGATACCTACGATTCTCTTCTCCCTAATACAGATTTCGTCAAGAGTAAGTAGCTACTCTACTAATAATCTAGTACTAAAAACAGTCTTCTTGTCAATTGACTGAATTTTTGTTTTGTGTTTAGAAGAGGAGAATAAGAAGGAATTGATTACTTTGGGGTTGTTGGAATGGAACAAATCAAGAGTTACAGCTGAAATTCCAAAGTATAGGAAGAAAGCGTCGAAAATCGTGAACCCTAGGCATATTCAGCAGCCGAGATAGAGGGAATTACTACTCGAAAGCATTTGAGTGAGTTAGTAACTATCGTTAATAGCTTGTTTTAACTTTCAATATAAACTCCTCTAAGCTAATTCCAAAGCACATTGTAGAATTGTAGTATCAACTATGGAATACTTGAACTTCTCTGTTATGCTCTCAATATGTCTCATAGTCTTATTGTACTCATGTTCTAGCTTGTATGCTCTTTTAGATGTTTCAATATCGTCGTTTAATGGGAAGTTGTATGAATGTATTTGCCAGAATTATGATTATTGTGTTCCTTTCTCCACATCTTTCGTCACCCCAACAAATGATTCATTCAACGCAATCCTATAATTCACTGCACAAAATCTCAGATGTTTACTTCTTTCTGTTACTAAACCTCAGCTTATTTTCACACTATTGGCAGAATCACATGTCCAGGTTGCTGTTATGATGGTTGTTTCTGAAGTCATTTTCTATGTGTATTTTAGTGTCATTTTCTTTATATTTTGTTATACAGTACAAACAACTTGAGTAGAGATGAAGTAAAAGGGGGAAAAAGAATTGGATATATATGAGTTAAATAATTTAATTATTTGTTTTAGGTTGAATTTTTATTTTTTTCTCTTTTTATGTTTTTGGCTTGTTGCTGCTCTTTTATTGTATATTTGGTTGGTGATAGTTGAGGTATTTTGTTTGTTACTTGAGGCTTTTCTTTCTCTTTCTCTCTTCTTGAACCTCTCAACTATATTTTTCTCAACTTTGTCTAGTTGTTCTTCATTCAAATCATCCTTTATTTTGTTTGTTAATGTATTTCCTTTATTGATGTATCAAATTGTGAAGGTGGTTTTCTTGTTCTTCTTGGCTATTGGTTTGATCCTGCACAACAAGATCATTATAGTTATTGTAGAAATAGTAGAGTTAAGTGTCTTACCTGACTGTTTCTTCCCAAAGTGTGTTGGTTCTGCCTGCAGTTCTCCTTCTTTCAAACTTGCCACTGCTCATCTCATATCTCATTTGCCTTCTCCTGATTTGGTTGCTGATTTGTGTGTGTAGTTGTGGCTCCAGCCGGCAGTACTTGCTTGGTAGTGATAATAGGAGTCGCAAGGTCAATATGGATATCATTTTTAGCCTGATTTTGTCTTAGTCGAGCAGCAAATGATTGGATAATAGTGTAGGGAGCTGGTTCAGGGACTATGTCCTTATTAGCCTTGTGAGTAGACACCTGATTCATCATGTTTCTATCTTTTTGTAAATTTGGAGTAGTTTGATCAATGTGTGTCATCTTCCCCTTTTTCCACTTTGAGAATTGGAGTTCACTTACCTGCAACTTGGTGTGAGCTTGTAATCCTGATAACGGATGGATGGATCAAACATTAGTTTAGTTGAAAGACTTTGGTACAAGTATCAAATGATAACTTTAGACATTTTATATAGCTAGGAACAGAAACTGTTTTAGTTCGTTAGTCATCATTATATGTCTTATAAGTTTCCCTTTCTGATATTGGCTTGTGAAAGATTTTGAACCTGAGTAGATGAAACATCAGTTTAGTTGATGAACTTTTGTACAACTATCCAATTAAAACTGAAGGCATGTTCTGTAGAAAAGTGATTATTTTAGTCCTAAACAGTCTCATTGTGTCTTCTTATAAAGAAAGAAACTTCCTCATTTTGTTTATCCTTATCAACTCAATTTATATGCTTAGGTATATTCCTGTTTTT